>CABFWO010002082.1:0-47367 GCA_902155825.1 Timema genevievae | reverse complement strand
CCCCCCCCCCCCAGTAGAGCGTATTTTAATAGATTCCCAAGGCTATTACTTTGAGGCAATTCCAGTAAATACCAGATTGAATCCTTCGCCTGACTCCCGATTTTCATTGTTTTTTCCACGCTCTTTATGTCCGAACTATTAACACGCCATTAAAATATTATTGTCACAGCGTCAACTGTATCACAAAAGGAGTCGTATAATTCATAAGGTTTTTATAGGTTTATAAAAACGTTAGGCTTTCCAGTCTGCAAACTGTTTAAACTTGACCCGATTTTTTAAATTTTATAGGCACACTAAAAGCTCTCTAAATTACTTATTTGCGCTTCCATGTCATTTCCAGAATTATGAATAATGTCAAAGTGTTCACGTACTGGTATATTATTGAATAGTTATAATTAGGCCTGTTTATGACAGGTTTGTTTTAATACTAACCAACCTAACAAAACCTAACCTTAAATTAATAAGCCCATGGAAGATTGTAAACAAATATTTTCTGGTCGATTATTACGTAAGAGTGGATAAAGTGAGAGTGAACTAAATAAAATATTTATTTTTATTAAATAAAATAAATGTTACGGTGCCTTGCACAGACTTTCTACAGCATTTTTCTTAAAATAGACATTTACCAAAACCTTATAAATATTTTGAAACTAACTAATTACATGGTTATAAAAATGATACACCGAAGGTCATAAGTGAAATAATATACACTGTTACTTTCTCTATGGCTTTAGAAACTAGGAACACTGTTACAGAAAAAATGAGAAAAGAGAGACATCTTTCTCCACCAAAGAGCTTAGGAATCAAATTATAAGAAAATAAATTTTATTAATTCACTCTTTGAAAATGAATTTGATTCTTATGCTCTTTGGTAGACAAAGATGTTTCTCGTTTCTAAATTTTTCTGTAACAGTGTTCTTAGTTCATAATGCCATAAAGTAAATAATAGCAATGTATTTTATTATTTTTCATTTATGATCTTTGTTTTAGTGTTTCTACAACAATGTATAGACATATTATTTTGTTTCACAAATCTTACGAGTTTTTCCTACATTTATATTTTAAGACTACTATAAAGCCACATGGCTGACTCACTCACTCACTCACTGACATTAATGTTTACCCACTTCCATATGAGCTAGAAACTTGAAATTTGGAAAACTTATAGCTTCTAGCCTGTAACCGACGGGAAAGTTTCAAAAAGTTAAACATTTCAATTTAAACCCCCGAAAAAAATTCAAAAGGGCGGAGCAACTTTAAAGTCGGTGTGGACCTTTCTTTGGAAGTCTCTTGTGGCTAAACGGTAGGACCTATCAAAAAACATATTGCACCAGCAGATACGGATTTGGCAAGATCCACACGTTATGTCCTATTACTTTTTGTCGTATCTCCATCGGTTATACCTTAGATAGAGCTAGATTTTTTGATTTTAGGTAATTTCTGCACATTTTTCACACATTTTTTAATTTTCTAACACACTTATAGGATAGCTAGGATCATAAAATTTGGCAGGCATATTTGCACATCCGATTGCCATAAGCGTGCCGAATTTGATGATTCTAGCTGCCCTATAAGTATGGAAAAACTAAAATAATGTATGAAAAATACAATACAATACCGGTAACTTTAAGTTGTTACGTTCAAAACAACGCTGGAATTACATTAGTTTACATCCACTTGCAAAGAAAACTCAATGGGGGCCTGGGGGCTCCACCTCCAACGAGCAATGCGAGTTTTAAGATAAAAGCGGAATAAAGTCTACGCGGTGCACCTTATAGTTTATTTTTATAGTGAGATCCTTGATACACCGCGATACTCACGTGGCCACCCCGCCTTTTTCTAGTATCAAGAGAATCAGTAATAAATTTTAGAAACTCAATTGTTAGCTCTCATGAGATCGTAAATTAAATTTTTTACGTCCAAACAATTTGAAAAAATTCAAAATGGTTCAATTTTTATTTGTCTCTGTTATAAGTTTTCAGTTCCGGAAAATTATTGTAAATATACTCAACGTAGCCTTTGTGTTTGATTTAACTTGCGTGGATCAAACAAGGTCACTTTGTTTGGTTATTTTATTAATAATATTTTTATTTACATATGTATTACAGTATGGTGTATGTATAAAAATGTTTAACGTGAGTATGAATGTGTGGAAAAGATTAAAATTAAAAATGTGGTTGAATCTGAAGTGAGAATTGAAAAATCGAGATTAGAATCTAGGTATAGGATGCGTGACATCTATACCAATACAACTTACTATACATACTAGTAATACTACCCTTTCTGTTACTATTTCTACTTGGGTCTTGCTACCTATCCAGCTTATCTACGTACTTACACAATTGGAGGAGAGGTGAGAAAGATAAGATTTATAGGAAATGAACCCGCATTGCATGGAGTAAAATCGAGAAACCATACAAGAAAACTACACCTCGGAACACCTTGTCGGGGTTCTAGCCCTGACCTATTTTCACCGGTAAGTCAGATGGGTCATTATTGACGCCTTTGTCTTTGTGTCCACCGTTGCAGGTTAATATTAGTCTACTACTTAAACTATTATAAATAATTAAAAAATATTACATTGAGCTGGTATTTAATTTTAAATTGTATTATTCAAAGTACTGAAAGTAAACCAACAACCAAAAAATATCTATGTAAGTAACAATAAAAAAGATTCTCGAATATTTCATTGATATAGTTAAAATATTCTACTCTATTTATTCTAAAGTCCATTTGGAGAAGGAGTGCTGGTAACTGACAGCTAGCAGAAGATGTAAAAACGGTTAAAATTAAAACATAATTAAAAACAAGATTGTTGGCTGTAAAAGTTTTGACCACCAAAAATCAATATAAAATGGTCTTACAGATCATATGGTATGGCAAATGGATACAGGAGAGTAGATCCGGTAACTTTTACTAGTTGTCAGCTACCTACACTCCTACCGTAGATTGGGTGTAGATCAGGCCTTAGCAAACAATTCGCCTGCCGCGACTCCTTTGGGGCAGTGGCCTGACTGACAACCCTTTCAGATCTTCATAAAAAAATATAATGCCTGATGTATTTTAGATCACAAACTGTAATTCCAAATGAGTTGTATATCCAATCAAATCTGCGACAGTTAAAAATAAAATAAAATAAAATTACAGGATATTAAGTAAAGATCTATGTTAATTTGTTTATAAGACTTACCATAGTCAAAAAATTGTTTTTCTCCCTGAAATTCTTCGCGTACCTCAAAGAGGATACGGCCTACTACGTTTTGGTAAACACTGCTCTATATAAAAATATAATCAGTATACAACGTACTTGAGGTAGGTACTCTTTTCTGTACCTAATGTTCATAAATATAAGCCTTTATGATCAAAACATTTCCGAGTGAGAAACTTAACTCTAAGTGATTATTCCCTTTGAATGTTTTTCTTTATCCGGCTCATTAATGTGTATTTAAACGTCATTCCTTGGTCACGTACGCTTAGAGAAAAGATGAACTAGTAGAAAAACAAAGTAATTCAAAGATGCGTTTCCGACGTCCGTTTTGTATGTTAGGTGTTGAAGGACGGGTAATTAGGAGTGGCGTGTACGAGAATAGACGACAATAGGTGAGCCTTAGAATGCGGTGACAAGGGACAGCCATGTGAAAAATAAGAGAGAACGGACGGAATCCAAAGATTTCTGAGAGAAAGAAAGGAAAAAAGAGAATTAAAAAAAACTGGTCTGAAAGGTGAAATGAGAGAAAAAGGATATGATGGATGAGTTTGAAAATAGGGGAGAGCAAATGGAAGGGGTCCGCCAATAGAGGTGGGCAGATGAAAATGATGAGGGAGAGGAGGAATAGGGAGAGTATGGAAAGGAAAAAGATGGAATCGCCTTGTCACCGCGGCACTGTGAAGTTTGTGTTTCTCATTCAAAGTCACGGGGATGACACAATGATTACTGCTGTGTGACCCCATAGCGGGCTTTATGCAACCTTATAATGGAATTGCCATAGGTTGGTAGGTATTGTAGCATTCCCAAACGATGGTAGATATAGTGGGATTTCCATACGATGGTAGGTATAGTGTTATTTTTAAACTATTGTAGGTATAGTAGTATTTTCAAACTATAGTATGTATAGTGGGATTGCCAATCAATGATACATATAGTAGGATACTTATATGCTAGCAGTTAGGATGTGATTTCCATATATTGGTAGTTATTGTTCGAGTGACATACGTAGGTTAGTATATTTTTGTACCTTTAAAGTAGTGTTTAAAAATACCATCTAAAATGCAATTATTTGTTCTTAGTTTTTATCTTAAATATGAAGGTATGGTATTTACATAATATGTAAATATATTTTTACATACTCTATCTAGAAAAAAATATTTAATATATAAAAAGTTAGAGAAAATTTTCTTGGTATTTCTTTCTCTTCTTAATTATGTCTCTATAATTAATTAATACAATCAAAAAATACTAAATAGGCTATTTTGGTAAAAAGAATATTTATTATGGCTACTAAAAGACTCTATCCATACAGTATGTGTGTAAGAAGCCCCAAGCAAACTGACAATTTAAATGATTTGGTAGTTTCTCCTCATGTTAAACTAAGGGTCCCAATTTTAATTTTGGGTATCGACCAAAAATATACTATAGTACAATTTTGGTTAAATCTTTTACTAAACTATAAATTAACATTTTATGATATGGTTCCCGTATTTTTACTAGAATTAATATAAGTTTTTATTAGTCAGAATACTGGCACTAAAGCATTACTATACATTTAGTAATAATAAAGAAACTTAGTAGCAGTAACACAATAAGAATAACATTAAATATATACAATCACAGAACAATAGTTAATTAATTTAATAAGGAATAAATTGAATAAGCGTGAGAAGAAAATGGAAACGCCTTGTGGCCATTATACAGATGTATAGACCTAATATTATTTTATTACCAGTATAGAGATAAGAATCAAATAGCCGAAGCTATTATTTATGCTTTTTAGTGAGGAATTCTCCATCTAGATGGCATATTCTGACAATTGAAAAATGACACCTGGACACGGGAATCGAACCCGAGACCTTTGGCTTAGTACGCTAATGCTCTAACCACTGTGATATCCATGAATCGTCCCGTGCCCAGAGTCATTCTTCACTCATATTTTGAGGCAGAGTCTATGATGGACGTGCGGAAATCGTCGGCTACAAATGTGTGATTTTATTAAGATCACGAGCTATCAGCTGCCTTAAATATGAGTGAAGAATGACTCTGGGCACGGGACGATTCATGGATATCTCAGTGGTCAGAGCATTGGCGTACTAAGTCAAAGGTCCTGGGTTTGATTCCCGTGTCCAGGTGTCATTTTTCAATCTTCAGAACATTAGAGATAAGTTATACATTATTCAAATTTAAATACAGTAATGATATTCACGAAAACTGTTAGCATAGTCCCATGTACACTTTATTTCAAATTACAGATTTGACTTGAAAGTTTATAGCTTGGTTATAATTTCAATAATCTCGAGCATTTATTTTTAATTTAGAGCCAATCAGTCTTCATAAAAAAAAGTGACATAGTATAATGTATTTTAATTTAGGTCACTTTTCTATAAAATAGGTTTTAGACTTACAAACGTTAATAATTCTAAATATGACGGCATCTTTACGACTTTAAAAATAAACAGACTATCTTTAATTTTTCTTGATTTCTCGGAGAGAGAAGTATTGTGATCATCAAAAAAATCTAACTCAAGATTTTGATAAATGTCAATGTTTTAGAGTATTTTTCACTATGCCGTCTGTCTGTCTGTTGAACTCTTGGCCTAAGATGGAAACATATTTTCGGATCAGGCTAAAACTTGGTATCTAATGTTTTTATAAAGTTCCCCCGAGGACTTTCTGGAAATAAATATTTAACCATAAAATTAACGATGATTCAATGAAGGTCACAAAGAAAAAGAATATATTTTCTCAAAATCCATTCTAACGATTTTGATTAAACCTTCTAAAAAGCACTGTTTAGCATTACAAATAGCCCATTTCGATGGCCGCATAGTCTAAAGCGCTACTTTCGCAGTAGACTAGACTGCCAATGATGGGGAGATCAAGGTTCGAATCTCAGTCGGGTGTACTGAGGGTGCTTTTTCCAAATATTGTTTTCCACTTTCTCTCCACGCAAATTAGGGTACAAAAAACTACAAGCAAAATGGAAGCTCTCATTTTCCCATGAAAATGACTTTGAAGGATATTTTACATAAGCAGAAATTTCCAATTTTTATCGCATTTCTTTAACTATTTCAGATACGAACTAGTTTTTCCTTAAACAAATCTCCGATTTGAAATACATTTTTATAAAATCAATAGTTTATGAGCTGTAAGCAAATATAGACGTATGCATTTGTTTGTAGATTTTTGAAAGTTATTGAAATTGATTGTTTACCTTTTGGTGGAAAGAGATGTTCTTATTTTCTCATTGTTTCTGTAACATTGTATATATTTTTTTTTGTGGAGCTTTTTTGCAACAATTTACTTTATTTCGTTTCATGGATCTTATGAGTTTTTAGTAAATGTCTCTATTTTAAGATAAAAGAAATATAGAATATGTGAGTTGCATCGCACCCTATAAATAACATCATTCAATTATAAAAATATTCATTAGATGCGCATTTCTGATTAACTGTAAAAAAAAACCGAACACTTTATCTTAATAAAAAATTAACACTAATACAATACTTGTGCCTTATTGGTTGTTTGGAAACCTGTCTTCTTTAGCGTTTATTATTATTATTTTCTTAAACCAAACATTGGAAATATAGTTGTCTTGTCTCCAAATTGGGAATCATTTGAATATCCATTCACCTCTGGGAACGAATCTCTTTGGTAGCGTTGTAAGTGACTAATGTTTAATTCATGAGGTATTCTTCTTACTCAATCAAATATTCCAGGGTAGTTACTAACTTGGCTTGTTTCGCACGAAGATGCAGTGTTTTATTTGGGGGGGATTAAATGGGATAGTAAGGTAGAAGGTAGGGGGGGGATTTCTCTTTATAGTGGTTCTTTGCTTTTGGGAGATTTATTAATATTCTATCCAGAGGTCCCGGGATGGTTCCCAGACCTTCCAGATTTTCTGTGAAGCAATGGGTCTGGAACGGTGTCAACTCAGCCTCGTTGATGCCGGGATCACGATCAAATTAACGTTAACTTAACGTAACTTAACGTAACTTAACGTAAAGGATCTCCTTGTGTGTTTAAATGGAAGCGATCACGATTCAGTTAACTTAACTTTGACTTGCAGTTAACTTAACGTAAAAGATGCCCTGGGAGGTCTTTTACTTTAAGTGAACGTTACTTGAAGAGTATCACGTGATCTATAGCCAGACAATGATTATGCGAGTTACGTCAACAGGGCTATTTAGTAATTCATTTGTTGGTTTTAAGATCAAGGTCTACTCTTTAGCTTATGTTCTAGTGATCAGACATTGAAACAAAATAATTAAACTAAAATAGTAAATTCTGAAAATTGAAAAATGACACCTGGACACGGTAATTGAACCAGGAACTTTTGGCTTAGTACGCCAATGCTCTAACCACTGAGCTATCCAGAAATCCTCCCGTACCCAGGGCCATTCTGTACTCATATTTTAAGGCAGAGTCTATGATGGACGGGACGATTCCTGGATAGCTCAGTGGTTAGAGCATTGGCGTACTAAGCCAAAGGTGCCGGGTTCGATTCCGGTGTCTAAGTGTAATTTTTCAATTTTAAGAATATGATATCTAGATGTGAGTAATCCTAAGTAAAAGCATAAATAATAGCTTTGGCTATTTGATTCTAAAATAGGAAAGCTAAATTTATCAAAAAAGTTTATTTAAAGATATTTATTATATCGATTGAAAACTGTAAACATTCACAGATCATCACTTTACAAAGAGTAAAAATCACAGATCATACTCGAGAATGCAGATGTTTGGCACGTTAAGCTACGTGAATCGTGATCACACATCTGTTTTCTTAAGTTAAGTTAACTTTAAGTGAACGTTACGTTAAGTTGATCGTGATCCCGGTATGAGGGCGAATGAGGAGCTATTTGAATAAAGAAGTAACAGCTCCTGACCCCTCTATTCGTGGAATTTGATGACACTATCTTCGCAAACAGATGTTAGCCGCTCGGTAGATATGGATTGGCTGCAAGCTGATTTCGTGGAGTTATACATTTTATAACTTAGTTATTTTTAATTAATATCTGCAAATTATCTCTTTGATTTAACATCATCATTATATATTTGAAATTAATATATCAATATATAGGTAATCTCCACTCTCTAAACGGGAGGGGGAGGGGGCGGGTAAGGAGGGAGCCTTATGGCCCCACTATTCATGTACAGTACAGTTTTCCAAAATATGAAAATGCGCCAATCATTGATAAAAAAAATCAAAATATATATGTGTCTGGGCTACATAACTTGTAGGTCTAACTCAGGACATGGAAAGAGCCTTTACGAAAAGGATGTACTATATTAGTAGGCCTACATTCGGACGTACCCTGGGCAGTGGTACGTTAGTACTGACTAATCTTTCCACTTTTGGGCTACGAATGATGTAGCCTAAACGTGCAATATTATTGCCATCATTATTATTGTCATTATTATTATTATTATTATTATTATTATTATTATTATTATTATTATATTGATAAGATAGGTTGATTTGTTTTAACTATTGTGCTTTAAAAATAAAGATTCTTATTTTAATTAATTTAAATACATGACGTTAGAGGATGTATAGTTTTTAAACACTGAAGATACTTAATTGATAAAATAAAATGTGAGCCAAGTCCTCACCGAAAATCTCAGAAGGGCGCAGGTTTCCCATCCCTTCTCTTAACCAAACTTTAGTTGTCATTTCTATCTTATTATAAAATGTGCTTATTTATGTCAAGCTCACATAATAAAATGCATTGATTGCGCTCCTACGTATCAAATTAACTTTCGATTGTATGGATTTTGCCTCATTTTACAGAATTGTCACAATTTTGTCCTAATTTTAAGTTTGTGACATGCTAATTGTTATATGAAATTCATTTTAATATATATTATCAACATAATTAAATATATATTATGAGCTAAAATACTAACTGCCTATTAAAATGCTCTGTTTAGTTTTAATTTTCTTTGATAATTAATATAATTATATACTTATAACAAGCAATCATTTAAAAATATATCAAATAACATTTTGTTTTTTATGACTAAGACACATTTAAAATAATTTTACTAAGGTTAGCAAATTTTGATAAATCTTTCAACATTTAATCAATAACAGAACCAATAGAAGAGCAATGATCACCTTAAACAAAATAGATGACTAAAGTACTGAAACCACAGCCCTTATACTTCCTGTGTTGTAGCTTGGAAACCGGAAATTTCGTCGGTATGTAATTTCCTGGGATTTAATTAGTAGAGAAGGCTTACTTACAAGAATTACACAGTTTTATAATGTGATCAAAGGTGCGGTTATTTGATAAACTTTGCGAAATAGAATCAAGAGGAACTTCGCTTCAAATTGTTTGTGTCAGAACATGCTTTCTTTGTAGAGGAATGGCTTTTTTTTTTAATTTTCTCTCAATCAAACTCATGTTTAAATAATTTTTAAGGTTAAAAAGAACCTTAAATTATTTCTATACATGTTTATATGTTTCTTATACTTGTATTTAATTAGTATTCAAACTGCTTTGTTTTATTAAATACGAGAACCTATTCCAACAATTAATGCCATTTTTTGAAAACAGATTTGAAAACGTACTTCTTTGGAGACAATATAATATATTATTGTTCTATAATTTATTTGAACGATACCCCTGATTTATTCTTATTACGAGTTTTAACCACAAACAAACTTTTAATCTCAATATAAATGTATTTCGTTGGAAATATAGTTTAATATTTTCTAAAAATATTTTTTTCTTCTACGTTCCTTGCGTTTTACTACGCGTATTGGCTTCCCTCACTTTTATACTGACAGGTAGGGGATGAGTGAGATAAAATTTAGAAAAACTATCCCTGAATTTGTGTGGAGTGAATGTAGGAAATAATTAAAGGAAAAACCCTCCATCCACTCACTCGGGATTTGAACACTAACCTCCCAAACAAAATCAAAGTTTTCCAATGCCCTTTTCCACGTACCCAAAAATGTGGGTATAGTACAAATAATCAGCTGGTTTTTCATAAAAAAAATAACAACGTAACTAAGATAAACATTTAGGGTATTTGTTAAATATGTAATAGTTTATATGATTGTTTGTCTATATTTAGTTCTCAACTCTATTATTATTTGTTCCCTTGATTTATTTATTTATTTTTTATCATTACCATAAATGTACTAGTTTATGTAAAGATATATGTTTATAATATTAAATGAATTTTTTTAGACATTATAAATGGGAACATGATTAATATATTTATAGCACATAATTACATATATGTTTATACATTGTATAAGTGGGTAGGGTTAGAAAATACAATGGTCTTAACTCATCCAAATAAAAACATTATTATTTGTTCTCTATCACTTATTTTTACTATCTGTTCATACTCTACACATATGTCCTAATTAAGCTAGTGAGTTAGAGATGAGGAAGACTTAAATTAGAGTAAGTTTACCCACATTTGTGGGGAAATAGAGTGGAAAAATGTTTAGGAAAACTACCCTCAATAGGTCCGACCAGGATTCGAACTCCAATCTCCCTATCATCGGAATTCCGGTCTATTGTGAGATTGACACCTTAGACTATGTGGTCAGCAACTGAAGCAGGTATTTCACTATATTTATTATATTTAGCACCGCGTCTTACTACCCATTCGGTTTATACGCTTGAGTAGTAATTACGCTAATGGATTAGGAATTGGGAGGGTTAAATTTAGAGGAAGTGAACCCGCATTGGCGTGGAGGGAGAGTGTAAAACCATTTAGAAAAAAAACCAGTTCGCCCAACCGAGATTCGAACCTCGATCTCCCCGTCCTCGGCGGTTGAGCTCAACACGACTAACGCATTAGCCAACTACGCCACTGAGGTGGGTAGGTATTTTAAATATTAGTATTATTAATATATATACATAATAATATTGTTGTTGTGTGCGTCTATTACACGTCATATTGATATAATAAACGATGCTAGAAAATAAAAGCGTTTGTAATCATTCGTAGTGTACAACTTGTATTTCCTTTATTGACATTTCCCTTGATGTCTAAACCACCGGACGGTGAACTAACCGACGTACAAATTCGGCCAACAACAGAGAGCTGCGGCTACCTCTTCACCGTACTGCATGCCTAATGATTGAGTTAATACGCGCCCGCCTCCATATGTGGACACTAGCGGTGACAATAGAAAACCGAATAATTTCCATTCAAAGAGCGCGTACGGTGTGGTCTAGGATGTTCGAGGGGTGGGGGTTGGAACGGTGGAGGAAGGGGGGGGGTAGAAACCTCGCCACATATTGGAGTTAATTGGGACACACTGCGCATACGGATTGCTCCAATGTCCCAACGCTAGGGAGGAATTCACTGTTTGCTGAACCCACTAGCCTATAGCTGGCGTTACTAACAGAGTCAGCGATTTCACAAGTGGCGGGGAGGGTTGTGTGAGAGGGAAGGGTGAGGAATCCTCTCGTAGAGTGGGGTGGAAAAAAAAAAAAAGAAAAAAGAAGGATCGTTTATGGAAAGGGTGATGGAAGCCAAGTTTGAAGAGTCATTACTACCAAATATTGGCCACTTGAGTCCTGAATACCATTAAAACACAAAATCGCTGACGATAGGATAAAAAAAACTATGTCCAATAGTTGGAGGTAATCATTTTGAAAGGTTTTAAAATATATTCTCATAATATTAGGGAAAGTAATTTAATATAACTAGAATCAAAGGGTATTCTAACGTTTAAAACATTATAATATTTATACCTCAACGTACATTGGTTAACTTAGCATTGAGGTTTTCTAGCAAATGCTAATTTCCATACAAATCAATACTATTCTTCTTTATTAGATGGGAAATTAGCAAAATACTGGTCATAAAGTATAAACCGAAGCTTCTAAAAACAACAATTTAAAAAAAAGAACAGCTACTAGTGGAAATTTCAATATTAATCAAATGTCCATTAATTAGAAATAATAATAATAATTATTATTATTAGCTCCGCGTCTTACTACCCGTTCGGGTCATACGCACTTACGCTAATGTGCAATGGTAAGGTGATTGTGAGATGAGGACCTTACAGTTTAACGTGGAATCCGAACCACGGTAGAGGCCTGGCATTCCTCACATTCACAAGTTGTGATTAATTCACGTCTTGTCAGAGGTGAAGGAAGGGTTTGGCAATCAGTTAAATCTGTGCCGGAACCGAGGATTGAACCCCGGATCCTCAGCACAGAAGTCTGACACCTTACCCCTAGACCACCAGGTCACCAATTAGAAATAATAAGATGATTCTGTAACCAAGTGTGTTTAGCTATAAAGCTAACAAATATAGTTCGAATCAAGTTTTTGTTTGTTTGATATGAATTGATGTTATACAGGGGTCGTCGTCATTGGAGGAGACAGGGGTTATATATACAAAAGTAATTTTCTTAGTACCGTAAAAGAAACTATTTTATTCAGAAAATTAAAATTCACGTTTGGAGTAATGTATAAATGCTTAAGTTAATACTTTTATATGACCTACAAATTTAATACCGTTAGCATATTGTTTATGTTACCATTTGGCATGAAATGTATTTTTTCATATAGCTTAAAGTAAAAAGAGGCTCGTTCTGATATCTGTAATAATATTGGCTAGCAATACCAATTATATATATATATGGCTAGAACTACGTATTATTTGCTGAGATAAGGGTCTCGGGCTTTATTCCCAGTATGGCCAAAAACTATATCAATGGTAAAATGTGGTTTACCCATTCACAGTGATGAATTAACGGCCGGGGGCTGGATGTTGTGTCTCTTCTAGATTTAAATTTAATATAAAATCAATTGGTTCAGAAAGTCCACATTAAATATCTCAAATAGATGAAGCGAGATGATATTTAAATAGATAATTATAGAATAGTAGCTAGAATATTTATAAAATACAATATTAAACTACTTCAAAATATTTAAATGAAATTATATCAAGTTTTTTACGTATAAAATTCATCGGTTCTCTGTCACTATTTTGTATTTTTTGCGTGATACAATCTCTAGTCTAATTTTCATCATGTGGTCACCTAATTAAAGACTACATTAGGCCTATACATGCTACCATTTACCAACCAGCACTAGTCCCATGTAAAGAAGCAGTTAATGTATATGTTTAATTTGTAAATACCAAATAGCTTAAAACTGTTCCATCATCTGGTACAGTAGACCAAACAAGCCGGACGCAATAAACGGACTCAAAATATTAAGGCGATTGGCCATTTTCATTTGGCGTGGAAATGCAGACCCATAGGAACAAACGGCTATCTTCAAGAATTTTTATTGTTTTGCAATTTTCTTTTAGGAAACTGTTTGTACAAGAATAGAAGCATATTGATTAAGTTATACTTTTTATATAAACACTTCCTCTATAATTTTATCAGTGATCAAATATCAATAAAATTGACATTTTTCGATAGAAAAGTGCCGTCTTCATAACAAAAAATAAGAAAATGTAACAATTAATAAACTTCGATACATTATCTCAGAAGGGGTGTTGAAAATATTAACATAAAAATTTCACTCGTCCTTGAGAAAACTGATATTTCCAAACGT
This sequence comes from Timema genevievae, assembly GCA_902155825.1. Lineage (NCBI taxonomy): Eukaryota > Metazoa > Arthropoda > Insecta > Phasmatodea > Timematidae > Timema > Timema genevievae. The sequence goes on along the minus strand of CABFWO010002082.1, from coordinate 33,605 downwards.
ATGATTCTTCCGCAAGACCTGCGCCATATACGGTTTCCTTGATCTATATGATCTTGTTGGCGTGGAAGGATACTTTGGTCGGCTGTGAAGCCACGCCATAGGTTTTAGACTTAAACTCTACAGATCTAAGGGTCTTAAGAACTAATAATCCAAATAGATTTGGATTGAATTCTTCTAAAGTGACCTGCCTCATATGTGGCAGTTTTCTCAGACACTCAGGGCAGGTTCATATTAAGGAGTAATTAGAGGGCCAACCTTCCCGCCTCCAAAATGTTTTAATTAAAAATATCATACAGCTGAAATTCGGTTTTAAAAACATTTTTTATTTATCTGAGTGTGATTTAATGTTTAAAAGATTCCCTTGACATCCTCTTTTTAGTATCCATGAGTAGGATATCGCCACACACACCCCAAATAAATATGGATTACGGTCCTGATATAAGACACTAACTTTTATGTTCCTTGATTATTCCATATTTTAAATGATCTTCTCTAATTTTTCAGCCCCTCGTTCATTATCCATTTCCAATCCTTTCTTCTACTAGTTCAAATATTTGAGAACTCGTCTCACGGAGAAGGGAGTGGGGAAAGGGAAATAGCAGCTAATGAATCGTGTTGGCTCATATAATATATGGATAAGTCATCCATCTTGTTACACTGTTTCTTATAAGTGATGATGATGAAATGGATAATTTAACAGAACGCAAAATAGCGGAAAATTAACATCATCATTTCAAATTAAAATACGGTAATTTTAGACTACTAATAGGATCAATTATGTTTCATTTGATGAAATAAATTGTATTCTTGGATAAATAGAGTATTTTATCCCCAGTAGATCTTATTTTCTAAATGTTTGATTTCAATTTGTCTTGATTTTATACCTACAGAGTTTTACTCCATACTACTGTGTGCTGAGAAGGGGCGTTTATTAAAGGTATAAATTATCTAATGTATCATCACACTATTATTTTAAGAGCCTTATTTAACTATACAAAACGAGCATACAATTATTAATTAACGGACATGAATATTAATATCTTATCTTACAAACCTTCTACACATAATATTTAAAGCCATTCCATAATTTAATTAGAGAGCTAAACCTATACTAAATAAATGGTTAAATAAGCAATTAAAACAATCTAAATTAGTGAATAATATTAATAATTTCATAGTAAACACTTAATATTGCTAACACTTGATGATATGAGTTTTATAATTATTTTTAAAAATCTACTATTTTAGTGTGCACATCGGTCGTCTTAACGAGTAACGTAATTACCGGTTTCCTATCAGTGGGGATGGGGCATAGAGAGGGAGGGGGGTGGTCCCTCAGTGTGCGATGATTGGCCCTCATTCCAGTTTACATTAGGGTTCATAAGCACCGCGACTGCCTCCGTTAATGCATTTAGCACCCACATCCATGATTGATCTAATTTCGTAGTTATCTCCCTTTCATGTTCATTGCCGGGGTACAGTCTCATTAGTTGCAAACTTATAACACTTCTAGGGACGTTATACCCTCCTATTAAATTTTACCCTCGACGGTGGACACGCGGACAAAGGCTTTGGCCTCGTGTAGCTTTGTCTGTTGGCAGTGGTGAGATCAAGGTTTGATTCTGTGTCTGATTTTTATTTTATAAAAAGTTTCCCACTCTTCCTTCACACAAATGTAAACACGTACGAGGCCATCATAATTTGTGTATAAATACGTTATAATTATGGCATAGGGTCATCATAGATTGTCTATAAGCTCGTACTAATGTGTAAGCAAGGTGAATTATTATTATTATTATTATTAATATATAATTTATTATATTGTTGTTTAACGACACGTCAGCATAAAATATTCCATAATTATCATATACACTAAGCCTGTGCGAAACTTCAAAATTTTGAATCTAAATTCGAATCTAGCTGAGATTCGGACTCGATTCGAGCTTTCGAATCTTATTATTAGAGAGATTCGTGATGGATTCGAAATTTTAAATCTAAGTAAATTTGAGATTCGGATTCTATGAGTTTAGTTCGAAATTCGAATCTTTTCATACTTAAGAATAATTTCAACTTTCTAACGTCTTATACAGCAAACCATTATTTAAAAAAATATAAATTTATTTTGTTTATAACCTTTCAGAAGTTAGTCATGAGGCTTTGTTTACTTGTTTAACTTAGGATTAAATTTAAAATATTTTAAAAGACTCTTAAGGATATGTTATTTGATTTTCAAAATGAAATATTCGATTTAGATTCGATTCGAAATTTTATTTTTATTATGATATTCGAGTCGAAAAAAAAAATCTGAGCATGATATATTCGATTCGGAACCGATTCGATCTGGTTTGCCAAGATTCGGATTTGACTCGAAATGGAAAACCATGGATTCGCACAGGCATAATATACACAAAAGCTTGAACTTGAAACTACATTGTTACATGCCGGAATTAAATCCCTAACTCGCTAGACAATCTCCCTAACCCTGACTCAACATTATTCTGCTTACAACTTATTATAATCTGGAATATTTCTTTATACAGTGAAACCTTGGATTGCGAGTAACTTGGTCTGCGAGTGTTTTGTAAGACGAGTAAAAATTTTCAATAAATTTTAACTTGATAAACGAGCGATATCTTGCAATACGAGTAGTACTATGGTTACGCTTTGTCTGCCGAGCAGTGTCATTGGATAGGTTCTTTGTTAAAGTCGCACAAAAAGAAAAATATTCCAGTGATCCAACATATAGCAGTGATTCCGTTAGTGACAGTGAAAGTCGTCCTAAACAATAACACACCTCCTCCTCTCATCTCTCTCGTCCACCTCACACCAGCCACCATTAAATTTAGTAAATAACTTTGATAAAAGTACAGTTACATTTAAATAACGAAAATAAAAAAGGTATTAATCATTTTTAGATTAAATATTTTTGGGTTGTGGGACGAATCATCTGAGTTTCCATTATTTCTTATGGGGGAAATTCGCTTTGATATACGAGTGCTTTGTATTACGAACACGTTTACGAGACGAATTATGCTCGCAATCCAAGGTTTTACTGTAATAATTATATTGTCTTAATATTCATTTAATATCTTTACATCAATCAACACCTTAAATTGGAACATAAGATGTTGATCATCAGACTTTATTTATTGGGCTATTGGACTATCAAAATAAATTATTTAGGTTGAGGAAATTTGGAAGCTCAAGGATCTTATAGGGAATTAGTAAAATAGTTATCAAAGTTTAATCAAACATCTCAGAATAATAGTTTTAATATTTATTTGCTTTTTATTTTCCGCCTTTTCTTTGCACCCGCCTGGGTATTTAGCAATTTAATTACGCTTATGACCCACTTTGATGGCCACATCGTCACTCTCGCAATAGATTGGACTGCCGATAACGGGGTCAGTATGGGTTCAATCCCATTTGGGTGTACTGAGGATGGTTTTAAACTCTCCCTGCACGCAAATGTGGGTACACTTCCTCTAAATTCAACCTTCCAACGTAATTAGTACATAGGAGTACAACCCGAAAGGGTGTTAAGACGCACTGGTAAAAACAACTCTTATGGTTAAGAGATAAGGCAGTTATTAAGAAGGAAAGTACCCGCATTCATGAGTAGGGAGGGTGTGAAACATTATAGAGGAAAAAACTACCTCAATACAGCCTGCAAGGATTCGAACCTTGACCTATCCATCACCAACAAACCAGACTGAAGGAATCTTGACACTTATTCCGCGTGTCATTGGTGCTGGTATTTGTTTCGAAATCCCATCACGAGTAACAAAAAAAATGCTATTAATCTTTTTTCTTTGTTTTTTTAATTATAAGAACAGAAGATCTTTAAGCATTTGTCACTATCCAAATTATGTTCCACCCACCAACCAAATTATTACATTTTATGACAGATCAGATACGAGCTATAAAACAAATTAAAAATGATTTTAAGAGCTGTGATGACTACAAAGTGAAACTTTTACTAGGTTTCTTTTGTCGTTTCACTTTGTTCTAGTTGGCATTCTTTAATATCTAGGATAAAATTATAACTTAGTAAATCCAAGAGTTATTTCCATAAAGCCTCGTGACCAGATTAGAGACACATAAAATATTCTCTTTTCGTAAATTAAATTAAAAAAAAGGGGGGGTAGGAATGAAAACGCAAGTAAATCAAAGAGGAGGAGCTATAATTTATTTCTCCCCTTTAACTCTTTTCCTAGTACGTGATTGGTGGAGTGTGGCTGGTTTTTAGGAGGCCTCTAATATTTTAATTCCCTGAGCGTGCTAGGAAGGCGGTTGGGTCGGGTTACACACACCCTCGAATATGTGTGCTTCTTTCTATATTTTCTGAGCTCTTCCTTTCTATGGTTCTTCTTTTTTATTTCCATAATATATATAGTTTTATATATATATTTAGGAATATTGGAGGAAACTAGTTTCTTTAGCCAAAGATTATATATTTATATATTTTTTTATCGCTGCTTCTTTTTTTTTTTTTAAATAGTGAAGGAAACTAGATTCTATATCCAAAAACAAATATATTTATTTTGGAATATTTGAGGAAACTAGTTTCTATATTGGAGGAAGCTAGTTTCACTGATTATTCTTTTGGAATATTGGAGGAAATTAGGTTCTATAGTCATAATATATATAATGTGGATATTTTTTCTATCACTGATTCTTATTTAGGAATATAGGATGAAATGAATTTCTATACCCAGAGATTTTATATATATATATATATATCACTGACTCTTCTTTTAGAATTTTCAAATAAACTATTCAAGCTTTTTGAATATTTTCATATAAACATTTAAACTAAATTCACTTTTATGAAGGAACTTGTGATGATTTGATCCATCTGGCTGCCCTTATAGGTGGACACGTGGTTTTTTTGATGGTGACAGGAAGGCTGGGTCTCAAATCTCTGCTGATTATACTGAAAAAAAATCATTTCCCCACATTGTTTTTCCTACACGCAAATGTGAATGAGTTTCCTCTGAATTACATAATCATAATTCCTTCCTAAATAGTATAGTTATATGATGATCGACCGCATGGGTAGTAAGACTCTGATAGTATTATACTAACAGATATTTAACTAGACTAGTATGACCGTAATTTTTTTAAATGCTGACATAAAAAAAACACTTCATTTTCAGCGAGTGTTGTACATCGACACAATTGTAATGATCAGATAATATAAATCAAATAAACGTAGGATACCTAAGTTTTTTGCTTGAACCATTTATTTTTTTGTAGTAATAACTTTTATATACCCACTTGGGTGGCCATGTGGTCTAACGCGCTACTATTCTAGTGGACTAGACTGCCGATGACGGAGAAATCTAGGTTCGAATCTCGGTTGGATGTATTGAGGGTGGTTTTTCCAAAATAGTTTTCCACTCTCCCTCCACGCAAATTCAGGTACACCTCCTTAAACAATAACCTTCCTAATCCACTAGCGTAATTAATACATAAGCGTATAGCCCGAATGGGCATTAAGATACGGTGCCAAAAAGAAAGGTACTGAACTCCACACGGACTTTCTCGCTCTAGTGTTTAAAAATGAAGATATTTACTAAAAATTTGTAATATAATACACACTAGCGAACCCGAGATGAAATTGGGTTATATATGCGTAAACCTTTTTTGACTCACGGTTTTAAATTTTATAATTCTATTTTTTTAATTTAACGTCTTCATTTGTATATTTAGACCAATATAAAAGATCGATATTTGCCATTAACTCAGAAACTGTTGGTTTTATAAAAATATATTTCAAAATAAGTTTTTAATTTTTAATAGTACTACAGTTTAGCAATGATAAGTTATTTAGTATCTCAAATAGTTGCGGAGATATGAAAATTTCCGCTTCTGCAAAGTACCCTAAAATTAATTTTCTTGAGAAAATGAAAATATCCAGTTTATTTATAATCTTAATCAAAGCCTGAATACTAATTTTAATCAAAATCGTTTTTTGCCAATTTTGAGAAAATCGATTATTTTTTCTTTTCACTTTTTATTAAACTACTCTTAATTTTGAGATTAAAAAAACACACAGACAAACGGCATTTCAAATACCACTTTTTAGGGTTCAGGGGGTCATGAGACGTCGACATCCATCAACATTTCAGGTTATATTTTCTTTACGGTCGCAATACTTTACATTTAGTTTTCGAAAAGTTAAAAAAATATACACATTTGCGTATAGCTTGAATGTTATTGGTTTTATAAAAATATGTTTCGAATAAAATATTTGTATTGTAAATAGATATACATATTTGCAATGATAAGTAATTTTATATCTGAAATAGTTTCTGAGATATGATAAAAAAAATTTGCTAGTGTACGCATCAGACTGGAGCCCTTAGTGTCATTTTGACGAAATATTGAGAGTAGCCATTTTGTTTGGAATATTAATAAATGTTTAGAAATGAAATGTAATCAAAATCGTTATTGCTGATTTTGAGAAAAACGACTTTTTCTCTTTTTGCCCTTCAGTAAACTACCCTTAATCTTAGGGTTGGATATCCAATTCCAAAAAACCCTCGGGGTGACCCTATGAAAACTCTTGACACCAAGTTCTAGCCCAATTGGTAAAATATTTTAGGCTCTAGTCGGAGGTACAGACAGACAGACGGAATTTCAAAAACAACTTTTTCGGATTCGGAGGGTCATGAAACGTCGAGATTCATCAAAATCTCAAGTTAGATTTTTTTTGACGATCACAATACTTTCTCCACCTGTAAGATAGCGAGAAAGTAACAAAAAAATGTATAACACAACATAAAGATAGCTGATCGATGATTGTATCCATGAATGTGGTTTTTAGTTTAGACTTATGTTAGTATAAACATCCATGTGATACATTATTTTTGTTAGTTTTTATAAATATTCACTTAATTTATTCTACTGGTATTCCTTGTGGCTTGAAACAATAATTTAGGAAAAATATTAATAGATTATTAGCTAGGATAGGGCACATCCTTAGGAGGAATTATTTTCTGACGACGTCATACAAAGAAAGGTTGAGGTAAAGAGTAGTTTAGGAAGAAGGAGGATTCAAATATTAAATGACTTGTAGAAAAGAAGAACATTTTTGGACCTGAAGGAGTAGGAGGCCGGGAAATAGGGCGTATTGGCAGCTTAAGTTTACTGACAAGAAATGGACCTGTCGTAAGACAGAACACATAATAATACATAACATTCAAAAGAGACCTTGCCAATAATCATATCATTACAATTTGCACTTTAGCTCTGAGTGTAACAGCTTACATTATATGTTTTTTAAGTCTTGAATATATCTATTATAAATAATTTAATTGGATTAATGTTTATATTTTAATATAATACCATAAAACAACCCAATCAAGCTCATACATGAAAGTTAATTACCCAGTATATTCGCTTGGAAATAAGCATAATCTTAAGCTCTATCTGTTTCACAGACATTATTTTAAATCAATAAAAAACAAACAAAAAATCAAAACAATTTTATGTACTTATTTTTAGAGTTGACAAGAATGATGTTTATCCTTTGATGTGTTCATCACACAAAACACTTGTGACGTGTCATGTTTACAATAATTTATATAGTTTAAATATAAGCCTATATGTTACCCCCCTAACCCCCACAAAATAGTCTGCAGATGAGTTAAGCTGTCTCATTCTTATGATTTACGGTGCATTGGAATCGTAAACTGTTAAAGAGGAACGGGAAATGTTTGTTAAAGATATACGGAGGACGCACTGGGTAGGTGAAAAAAAACCCCACAAAAACATAGAGAGTAAAAAAAAATATTAAATAACTTAACATGAGTAATATAATGACAGGAAATTAGGGAGGATGACGTGTCGTGACAAAACAAAAGGGCTGGGAGGGTTAGGGGCGTGCCTGTGGGATGAATAGGACACAATAAAAGAGTATTTAAAATATACTTTTGAGCGTGTGACAATTTTACACGTCCCTTCACAAGGTTTCCGTAATGTGGAATGAGCTATGGTTGGTTCGTATATTATTTTGGTTGTAACTTTGATAGTTGAACTAAATATAAAATATGAAAGGTTCTGCCTCGCAGCAATCGAATTTTACACTAAAGAATCACCGATAGAAAATTTTGGCCAAAGTATATATATATATATATATATACACGTGTGTGTGCTAAAACTAAATTGCTAAATGATGAGATTAAAATTGTTATTATTTTAATGAATTGAATTTTCCAACGCCAGTTATTCATCGTGGTATATGCAATATACATATATTTCTAGTAATTGAAAACAATTTTTATTGAAATTTTAGGATGCTCTTCTAAAGCGGCTATCGATTCTTTAGTTATAGCGTTAAGTATTTTAAAATGATGTTGGTAAATAAATTACGTAATTGTGTTTGAATATAAATTATAGCTTTATATAAAGTTTGTAATATTTATGCGTTAAAGAAAGGTATCAGTACGTGAAATTTGTGTGTGGTAACCTGAAAAATAGGGGAAAGAAATGAGACTGCTTTGTAGAAGGATAAAATTGGAACTTGAGATAAATAGAGGTTGGTATTCACTGCATTAAAATATGATTAGAGTAATTTATTAAAACATAATATTTAATTTCCCATCATTTATGACACCGTTTTAATTTTTCTACAAGCAAGTGAGAAATATACTAAAAATTTTGCCGGAAAGGTATTTTCACATACCTGATCATTTATATGCCACAATCAACACGGGGCCGACGGTTTCACTTCCGCTCCGAAGGAAGTTGTTCTATGGACTTATATCATGTATTAAACATCCGTCGACCTTGACTGGGATTGAACCCACGAACATCGGATCATGAGGCAAGCACTTTACCTCCAGGAGTACCGAGCTCAACATTATTATTTAATTAGATAATCTCATGTGTTGATTTAATTCTTTCCTGATCCATTAAAAAGATTTGAATTTATTTTAAATGGGTACTATATTAAATACTTATCTTACAAAACATATTATTAGATTAACGAAAATATATGAGCCTTTACTATTTTTTAAAATAATTAATTGTATTTCATGTGTATTCCTTGCATCTCAACGTATTAATTTTCCGCGTATGTTAACCATGACTAGCAGACTTGTGAGCACGTGAACTTAACTTCTGACTCATCTAGTAATGATTGCTGGTGAGAGGAGTTCGGGTCTCAAATCCAGGCTGAGTGTACTGAGAGTAGTTTTCCCTGACTGGTTTCTCATTTTCCCTCCACGTGAGTTTAGTACTTTCCCTTGAAATTATGCCTCTCTCGTTCTTATTCTGTTTATCGGAACGCTAGAAAAGTTACTTGCCTTAAGGTGCGTATTCTCTTGAGCATTTTACTCCGAACGAACAGAACGAACCCATTTTCAATTTAAACTGATATATATATATATATATAGTACCAAATAAATAACATGAAACCGACTTAAGTGGCGGAATGGTCTAAGTTGTCACCCTCATGTTCGACTGACTTGCTGAAGATGGGGATATCGGGGCTAGAATACCAGTTGGGTCTACTGAGAGTGATTTCTCCTAAATGGTTTCCCACTCTCTTTCCACGCAAATGCTGGTAGATTCCCTCTAAAATGTTCCCTTATCGCCACTCCATTAGAGTAAGTTATTATATATGCGTATAACCTGAACATGTAGTAATGCACGATGATAAACAATTTAAGTAACATGAATAATATGATGACAAGAGTTAAGGCTATAGTCATATATACAATTTTACCTTTATCATTTATGCGTTGCTCCTAACGTGTATTTTTAATTTACTCAATAGAACAATTAATTGTTTTTACGGTACTAGGAATGTTCCATTCGAAAAGATTATGGGAAGGGGGGGGGCATGTCCCCCATGTTCCCACCTTTAACGACGCCAGTGTTATATCTTCTTTCACGTGTTCATGCATCAAGCTATGTGATCTGAGTCTGTCCCTTTAGATGGATATTATAAATACCTATAAAACACATTAATAATACAGTAAAAAGTTTTTAATTCTGGCCGTAAACAGTTATTTTTGTCTTTTCTAGAAGGCTCTACCTATTAAAAGGCTATCGTAATAATGAGGATTGCCCGGACGGATTACGTTAAGCATGACGAGATATTTAAAAAAAATCTGTTTCCCATCGGAAGACTCGTCGTCACCTAACGTTGTGATTGTTAATGTAAATACTGTATTAGTCGGGGGGTAAGAGACTTGTCAGTCAGCGCGTCTCCTCTCTAGCAGGACGCGGGACTTCCGGGGTCCCTTTGAAGCTCGCGCACACGTGTTTGGGAACCTTTCTTAGAAGCCTCTGCGCCTGAGACCAAGCCGACAAGTCGGCCCTGATAGCCCTGCTTCCTTCACACGGTACTCGTATCGCTGCACTTCCAATAACTGGTTACTACCCATTCACACGCAGGTAACTAAAATGCTACTCACTTCAGTGGACAAACGGTATAAGGCATCACTATTATCTTAGACTTGTCTGTTGATGACGGAGAGATCGGGATTTGAATCCTGGTCGGGTCTATTGAAAGTGGTTTTCCTAAATAGTTTCCCACTCTATTTCCACGCAAATGAGGGTAGCTTACCTCTAAAATATTTCATTCCTACTCCCTAGTTTACTAGAGTATGTATCATGTATGTGTATACCTGATCAGGTAGTAAAACGCGGTGATTAAAAAAAACACTAAAATGTTTCGCAAATAAGGAGGCAACCTTGGACTATTTGTTTGTATTGTGTGTATTTAACGTGCATTCTGTGATTATTTTTTACTGTACCGCGTCGTTCGGGCTATACACATATTTACCTATTACGCTAGTGTGTTAAAGATGAGAAAGTTTGATTTTAAAGTAAGTGTCCCTACATTTTCTTGGAGGTAGAGTAGGAAACCATTTAGGAAAATCCACCCTTAGGGCCTGTTTCATAGTCAGATTTAGTACGCCTAAAGTGCGAGTCGATACTAAATACAGGACGACACCTATCTAGACCAAAATGGAATGGGCCAGTTTCGCATATGAAACTGGCCCATTCCATTCAATTTCAGGTAGGTGACGTCTTGTATTTAGTATAGCGCTGCACTTGAGGCGTACTAAATCTAACTATGAAACCGGCCCTAAGAATACTCGACCGGGATATCAACCTTGGATCTCTCCGTCCCCAAAAGTCCAGTCTAATGCCTGAGTGAAGTCTTAGACCATCCGACCACCAAAGCTGGTGTGAATTTTATTGATTAGAGAAATGTTCCTAAAATTGTTGTAGGCATACCTTTGGGGTACTCAATGTAGCTCTTGGGTTCTCATAACATTAAAAAAATAAGTATGATAAACACAGATTCTGACTTGATGCCATGGACTTTTAAAAGCAAATGTTTCTTTCTATTATATTTTGACTAACACATAAATTGTCTTCATTATAATATGTTGTGTCCATTTTACATTACATCATGTAATTGTCTACTTTCCTTAAAGGAAGTGTTTGAAGGGCTACGTTGGTTAGCCCATGGCCTCACCAGGGGTAAGCCTTTACAAGTGAAAGTTTGGGAAACACTGGATTAGACACACGGCAGCCAGCACATGACTAAAGCTTTGAGCATATTGCAACATCGGTCAACCTTAGGTAGGCCTATTGGTTGACATTGGATAATTTTTATATCTATATTGGTCAACACGTTGAGATTGTGACCTGGTGGTCTAGGGGTAAGGTGTCAGACTTCTGTGCTGGGGGTCCGGGATTCAATTCTCGATACCGGCACGGATTTATCTGATTGCCAAACCCTTCCTTCACCTCTGACAGGATGTGTATTAATCACATCTTGTGAATGTGTGGAATGCCAGGCCTCCACTGTGGTTCGGATCCCACGTTAAATTGTAGGTCCTCCATTTTATTTCACAATCACTCTACCATCATGCATTAGAGTAGGTGCGTATAACCCGGACGCAGCGCTAATAATAATTCATAATAACACGTTGATCAATATTTGTGTTTTTCTTACATTCATTACTTTTTTCCGGCATGCGGCCTGCGTCAGTGTTTTATTCAAACCATTTATTTTCCGATACCAGCTTGCTAGGCCAGTCACAGCTTCATATGCCTTATAATATAACTTAAGACTAGGACAAGCACAGCATCCAGTCCCCGGCCATTAATTCATAACTATGAAAGGGTAAACCCACACTTCACCAATGATAAATTTTTAGGCCATGCCGGAAATCGAACCCGAGATCTTTAGCTCAGTAGAGACACGCTACCGAATGAGCCAAGGTGTCGGATTCGTTGGTCCATATATTGGTCAAAACGTTTTAACTGTTTGGCGTCTGTCTGCTCTGTTTGTTTTAGGCAAATTCAGGGTAAGCTATTAAAACAATCCAATATTCATAAAAAGGGCCTTTTATAAACTATAATCATAATTATTTGCGGTCAAAATTGATAGCATTTGAATTATATTATTAGTGTCATTCTATAGACACTGATCATATCTATCAAAGGTGACAGATACAGACCACAATAATTGACGTATGGATACATGAAAGTAGATGATGGGACTTTTTCATTGAAAATTGGACTGTAGCCTGCAACAAAAATATATGGTAATAACAATATTAGCGCCTAAGGTCACACTTCAAAAGAACTACCTACGAATCTCTCGGCTCGCAATTACTTTGGCGTTACGTGAACATCAAGAAATCTTGACCTTCATCCTCTCCGCTCCCCACGCCCTTCCACAAACCCCACACGTAAATTCCGTAAGTTACACAAATGTGTTTTATTTTGTAGAGGGGAAATTTTCTCAAGCATCAGTGACATGTTTCCGTCTGTCTGTGATAGCGACCCTCGACTAAAAGAGGGTTGAAAGTCTGACCAAAATACAAAGCTTTGCCTTGTTTGATCTGTGTTGGAAACTTAGGGAGTATTTTGTGTGGGTCTTTATGTTGAAGAGTATACAAACAGTGAGGAAAGGTTATGTATGCGATCATTTGATATTTTTTTTAGGACAAGAACAATATAAATACAATATGTTAAAGAAAAATATAATATGTCTCGTATTCGATTTCTGTGTCCATATTTTCATTTATAATTTAATTTAACAAAATGTATAGTTTTTTTTAATCTACTCTTTCCAGAGATTTAACTTATTTATTTCATTTATTTAATGTATTTACGTGCACTTTCTGAACCGACTGATTATATCAGCACACGAGAGTTTCTATAAGCAAAAACGAAAGGGCATACCAAATTTACCGGAAATGATATTTTCAAATACCTTCCAGGAATATTTTACGTGTCACAATCAAAATGGGACTGTAAGCTTTACTTTCCCTCTGAAGGAAGTTGTGCTATGGATTTTTATTGCTCAGTAAAAATCCTTCGACCCCTTCGGCGCTGGGTTTGAACCCATGCGCTCAGGTGTGCACGCTCATAAAAGCAGTTTTTCCACGCAACTGGTAAAACTAGGAGGACAGGAAAAGCACAAGGATGTTTTTTTTTTATTTCTGAAAAAACTAGAAGAGAAACACAGAAAATGTTAAAGTAAACCAAAATAACTACTGGAATACTTGGAAATTTGGGGCATTTAAACTGCAATCTTTAAATAATAGACCTTTATGTAGAAGAAAATTTGAATTGATGAAATAATTGTGTTGAGTCATATACTTACCTTGTACCTACCTTATACCACACTTTTTTCTCTCTTTGGAACTTGGGTTGCGTTTAGAAACTGCAAAATTTTCCCTGTCAAAATAAAATTATCCTGTTCTAAACACCAATGGCATGAAAAATTAAATTTAATTCCTCTATACTACCTAAAGTGACTGTACAGATTTAAAATCTTTCTTTAAAAACTAGAAAACACAGGAAAATTCATGTTAGTAAAACCGTGATAGCCTAAAAGCTTAAGCCTAGTACGCACTAGGACACATTTTCCTGGAAACATTGTTTGCCAAAATGTTGCCCTTGTTTTAAACAGTTGGCCAACTGTTCTCCAACTGTTAGCCAACTGTTTCCCAGCTGTTGGCCAACTGTTCCCCAACTGTTGGGCAACATTTTTTCGTGTTGCCTTAGTGTTTCCCAGCGGAGAAAATATGTTTCCCATGATCCATTTGAAATGGGATACAAGAAACAACGTTAGCCAACATTTCCGACAACCAGCAACGTGGGCTAGTAGGCGAGATTGCTGATCTAAATCTTATGTCTCTTTTCACTATTCTGGGACCAACCATTTGTAAAATAACTTCAAAATCTGTAGGAGACATGCAAGTGAAGCTCCTAAAACCACTGCCATCTTCGAGCTTCAGTTCTGTCAGAAGCTTATTTGCATTGTACGAGCCATTTTGAAGAACTGTACAGATCTATCCCCGTTTTCTTCTTCTTTGTCTTACTAAACAGCTCATAACTACATACAAAGCACAAACCATAGCATCATCCTCCTCAACAGAAATCTTTCACTCAACTGAACTCTGTACTGGAAACAAATGTTTCATCATTGTAGTCTGGACGCGAAACGATGTTTCTTTAATGTTTGCCAACAATATGTTTCCCATGTTGACCAACAGTTTTGAAACAGTTGGGTAACAGTTGGGTAAAAGTTGGGCATCAGTTGGCCAAAAATGTTTCCAAGTGCACTAAGCTTAAATTTCATCTTGTTCGTTTTACCGGGGACGCTATGTGAACAGCCAAGACTGGTAGTAGGACGACAAATATGAACAATCAAAGATAGTTAAAAATTCCGGCACATACTTTAAATTTCAATTTCAATTATATCATATGTGTTATTGACACCGTTGCTGATAGAGTAGCAGGCAGTGTGCTTTAACTTGGGTGGTTAGCTTTCAATCGATCGGGTGTTTTTTCTAAACTTGAGATTTTGGTCTTCTATAAAGGGCCAACACTGGTGGACTATCTTTATTTCTTATACAAAAACATTAATTGATTTCACAGCTAGTAGTACTGTTTAAATTGGCCACTTCTCTTATACAGTATAGCACTGAGACCCACCCTTTTCAGACGTTCAAAAATCCCGCATTAATTAAAAAGTTGTTTGATATGTTTTTAATAAGGTTTTCAACAAAATATCAGCCAGTTTCTGATCGCCTAAACATCTTAAATTTTGATTTAAATTTCTTTTAATCATTTAGCTACGCTTTGGGTGTAATTGTGTAATTTATAAATTCATATATTAAAGCAAAAGGTTATAAATCTAGATCTAGCCTTCCTCTATCAAATAAAGTCTTATTTTAATAGGGTCACAGGCTCACAGTAGAACATTTTAAGATATTGTGTGATTGTTTTATAATGTTCTATTTAATTTAATACACATTTTATAAAACACTTTAAATCTAAAGTTTAAATATTTTAACTAGTCAGAACGTTGGCCTTCATTTTGGTGAAAATAATATTTAAAAAAAAGTCTGCAACGCTTCTCAGGGATCGCCCATGCACGATTAAGTATTTTCCTAAGAATGTTGACAATATTCAACCAATTTAAATTAATACAATCATTAATATAAATTACAATAGAGAAAAGTATATTATGCTCTTAATCATGTTTAAATAATATTAATATATTTATTTGGCTAATACGGGTGGTGATGGAAACGCCAACTAAATGCTAGGCTCATTTAGTCTGACATAAGGCGATTGGCCCTTTTCATTTGGCGTGGAAATGCATAGCCATAGGAAAAAACGGTTATATCAAGATTTTTTTATTGTTTTGCAATTTTCTTTTCGGAAACGGTTTGTTGAATATTTGTCAAAGGTGTCCTGGAATCTTAATACATTTTCTCTTCATTTAATAAGTTTCTAGTTTATTGCCGCTATGCTCATAACAGATATTCAACAACTGTTGATATCACCACGTGGATTAAAATTAAACTGTATGTTTCTATTAAAGAAATAATTGATTTATTTTGTAAAAAAAGTTTTGATATAAAATCTGCAAAAACACTTAACTTTGAAAGAGTACCCCCAACACTCCCACCATCTAAATAGTTTATCACTTTCACTCAACGCAAATGAGGGTAAATTTCCTTTAATTTCTACCCTTATAAACCCTTCATTATAGCATAGCTAAAAGCCATTAGTTCAAAAAGGTGGTAAGACACTTTGTGGAGAAAAAACTTTTAAAAATACTAAGGGATGTAAAAATTAAAATTCTGTACTACCTATTGTTTAAATACATCAAGTTAACGATAGTTATTAATAACACTGACACTATGTCACGTTTCCAATAACGGTTCCAAACATTTACGAGAGGGAGCCTGTTTAAACTTTTGAATTTACTAAATAAGCTCTTCTCTTTTGTTACTTTTCCTCGTGCCCAAGGAATCGTTCCCCACTTTACTTGACTTTCTTTATGTGTGTCTTTCGTTAGCTAAGAGTTTCCTTTACTAACTTGTAATGGGAGTACGCACAAATTTTGAGGGTGAAAATGTTGAGAGAATAGAGTTAAAAAGTTTTGCTTTAATAAATATAGAAAAAGGGAAGCTTTTTTTTTTTGCTGGTTTTTTTTAAATGTATTTTTGAATGTGTACATTTAAGACCGGAGTTATTAACTGCTCTAACTAAATAAAAAGGACGAGGAAGTTCTATTTTCACCACGTCTCATTACCGTTCTGGTTATTCGTAAATGAAGGTGAAGAAATGGATCCATATTAGCATATCGAGAGTATGGGAAAACCACAGTGACACGTGTGTGTGTGCACTTGGCTTAGATGCGAGTCACTTCCCTCCTGTCATCAACATTCCAGTATATTGAAAGAGTGATGCTCAAAATCAGGCATATCAAACTCATTTGCTCATACGGGTCAGATTAAGATTACATATGGGCCTACAAATAGGGGTCACATTTAAAAAATTGCAATACAATCATCATTTTAAGTAAAAACATCTCTATGTATCTTTTTACTTTAAAAAAACCCAGTAAGACTCATCCGTTATATTTAACAAGAAATGTTTGTAGTTGGGATCCAGAAATATTATAAGAATTTGCCCATCTTTTAAAGGCTAGTCCAACCCATGTATAAGTTGGTATTGGTAAGGGTCCAGTGTTCGATTCCTTATAGAGCCGAAACATTTATCATTTGTGAAATGTGGGTTTATTTACCCTTTCGACGGGATGAATTAACGGCTGGGTAGTGATTGTTGTGTCTGTTCTAGATTTAAATTAGTTTATAAGTCATGTCTCACTGTGCTTATATAATGAGTCGGTTCAGAAAGTAAGTGCCCGTTAAGTACCCCTAAATATAAATTAAAGATTTTGGATTTGTTTGGATCAAATGTGACGTGGATTAACATTCCCAAATGGTGTATTTCGATGATATTTATAAAGATAAAAATGTGGTCATATTGTATGAGGGGTTCATCATTAGGCCCACGGGCCACACATAATCATGTATCGGGCCTCATGTGAACCGTTGGCCGTAAGTTTGGCATGGGGACTCATGGACAATTTTACAACTGGTAGGGATTTTTAAAGCTTTCGCTGGCATTAATTAATGTGATAGCGTGAAGAATCTCAAAGTTAGATATATTTGGGAAATTTATATACAAACATCTAATACTGTAACAAGTTCTACTAATTGATATTAGAGTAGGCCTACTGTAGACTTAGAAAATTATCCACTTTGGTGGCCGCATGGTCTAACGATCTCAGTAGATTAGACTGCTGATGATGGGGAGATCGAAGCTCGAATCTCTCTATCAGGTGTACTGAGGGTGGTTTTTCCAAAATTACAATCCATTTTCCCTCCAAGCAAATGCGAGTATACATCCTCTAAATATATAACCTTCCTAATCCCCAAAACCATCAGCGTATTTAATACATAAGCTATAATCCGTACGTGTAATAGGACGTAGTGCTAAAAAAATTATAATCAAATAAATAATTATTTAAAAGAAGCTTAGAATATATAAAATAATAGTCAATGGTACTTGATGAATAATTATATAATAAGTTCTGAATTTTTGTTAGACAAAAGTTTAGTTACATATTTTTCATTGATTTTATTTAGCCAAAAATAAGTAAAAACATAAATTTCGCTTTCCAAACTATACCAATTAATATATTAAGGATACAGTATGATTCAAAAGAAATTTTTAAAACTTGTACAGAGTGCTTACAAAATATTTGTATTAGTCACAAAACAGTTTTGAGCTCAACCACAAAGTCTAGATAATAGAGAGTTTCATCCATCGGCCTATGTATCCCTAATCAGGATGAAATAAGTTGTACTAGAAGCCGATAGTGCTTTTATCTCTGATTCAAAAGTCACCACTCTAATAAATCTCACCAGATTTATTGGAATGTTTTATTTAGGTAGTTTATTATTCTAAATTCAAAAAAATACTATCGAGAGCATTTCCTTAAAAAAACACAATATTTATTCTTAGATTAGTGGAAGTTTAACACAAAAAAAAAAGACCAATAAAACAAATTAAAAAAAAAGCTTTAAGATAATGTTTGAAAATACAGTAGTATTGAATTATAATAAAAACTGCCCTCACTGGTGTGCAATTGAATTAATAATACAAATTGCATGCAGGCATACTGTCACTGTTGGTCATGAGTCGCCGTGGGCTATGATTGTAGATAGCGCTGAGTGGCCGATACTTTCACCAGTTACCACATTTAGTTAGACCCGGTATTCCAACAACTAGTGGAATAAGGCTCTGAATACGGGATGAACCGGGATGGCTCAGTGGTAGAGCATTGTTCACACAAAGCCTAAAGGTGCCGAGCTCGATTCCAGTGCCCAGGTTGTCATTATTCATTTAATCGAATTATTAAATAATTTTACTCTCATCGTACACACACACACACACACACACACACACACACACACACACACACACACACACACACNATACACACACACACACATCTTTCGACCTTCAACACTCTTTTAATAAGATGAATCACAACATGAGAGTAAACTGTAGGATGAATAGCTTGAAGCGTTATTCCAACTCCACGGAGTTTTAACAAATGATCCGCTGTAATAACGTACGCGATGAAGAGAGAATGTATACATACATTATCAATGTTATGCGATCTATCCTTTCTCCTCGGGTTCAAATATTTAGTTTGGTGTACTGTGTGTGTCTCTTACTTTCGTATCATGAGTTTGTTTCTGTCTCATATCCAACTTAATCGCACTTTTTAAATCGATTACAACCATCAATTAGAAAATCACTTGTGTGTGTATGTGCGTGCGCGCGCGTTTTTAAACATAAGACTTGAGGAAATCGCAAATATTTAAAAAAATCTTACTACCCATCCACTTACTTACTTTAATATATTAGGGATAAGGAAGGTATAATGTAACGGAAGTGTACCTACATTTAAGTGGGTTTGAGGGAAATCTTCTAGTTAAATCAACTCGATACAGGCAGTTGGGATTCGAACACTGAACACTTTTTCACTGACAAAATCAGACAAGGGCCTAGAACCCACCACTGAGCATAATACAGACATAAATTGGGATATTTTTATATAGCTGTACAAAATTTAAAATAAACAAATAAATATGTTGAGATACTTAGTATATTTAGTCTTAAATTTTTACCGAAGTATAAAAAATAAGTTAGTTTATCTGATGATCATGAAAACTAAAACCTTTGATAAATTGGCAGCACGTAGCCCTCCCGAGTCGAAGATGGCTGCTTTATCCGATACCTCAGGATCTTAATTGATCACACATTTGTAGCTGACGATTTCTACACATCCATCAAAGACTTTGCCTTAAAATTTGAGTGAAGAATGACCCTGGACACGGGACGAATCCTGGATAGCTCAGTGGTTTGAGCATTGGCGTACTAAGCCAAAGGTTTTGGGTTCGATTTATGTGTTTACGTGTCATTTTTCAATTTTAATTATAAAATACATTAACCCGTGTCAGATCCGTGGCTAGGGACTGAAAGACGAGTTCTAAAATCCACTTTTTTGGGTTTGGACAGATATAAAACGTAGAGATTCATCATATTCTCTAAGTCAAAATCTTTCACGATTACAATACTTTCTTTTGATATAAAAAGGTTTAAACCTTATTATAAAGTTTTACGTTACTAAAACTGCTTTAATGTATTCATACGTCAACTCATGTGTTGTACAGCTGCCCCTTTTGACAAAATAATATCGATATTGTAAAATAAATAATAAATTGTCTTATCGTTGTTTAATACCTAAATTGTTTCTAATTGGTTCCAAAAGACTATTCCAATATCGATCCTATTCTAGTTCACATGCTGACTGCATTCTCCTTGATGTAATTTATTTTATTATTTCTCCTTGTTATCCGGAATATGATAAATAAACATCGCCTTATTTACCATCTAATTTTTTCTCTCTCTCTGCTATCTCAAGACTGTACTTCCTGCAGGGGACTATATGTTTCAATTAGTCTCAGCCTCTCCACTCCCATCTCATCCTCAACATCACCGAAACCCATCTCCTTTATCCTTGAGAATAGGGCGGTCCACTGTGTGCGCGCATTGCATTCTCCCGAAACCCCAAAAGAGGCCGCAAAATCTCTCCGCCCCCCCTCTTGCCCTTACCCGCACCATCCGCCCTACGGACACGGGGATGGAATAATAAGTAGATTAGTCTCTGGGAAGACTTTTTTCTCTCCCTCTCTCTTGTTCCGTATAGTCTTTCCTTCTTCCTTTACTCCACATTGTCTTTGAACGAACCATGTTTCTCAGACAATGATAACGATGCAGCTACTGTTAAAAGAGTGCTAAGTTACTGCTATATATATATACTAAAAATAAACTAATCCTTTGTTTTATTTGTTTAGAGGCTGTAAGAACTTGAAGAAAAACTCTAGGCTATGTATGTTGGTTATTTATTTACAAGTAAACTAAAAAAAAAAAACACTAAAATTGTTTCGAAATAAGTTAATACTTTCTGTTGTAGCTGATGTCCAAGAAACCAATACGTACATTTGTTTATTAAACGAAATAAAATATTAGATATCACTTTAAATATAAATAAAGCTACTAACTTTTCTCCCTTTTCTTCTTAAAGCTATCTATCTGAATAAATGTTTTGTAGCTGTGTAACTAAGGGTTGTATATACTATCGAAACTAAGAGGTAATACAATCACCCATTAGACGTAAACTGCTGTTTTATTACCGCATCTTACCACCCGTTGGGGTTATATGCCTATGTACTAATTACTCTAATTTTTAGGGATTAGTAAGGTTGACTTTAGAGGAAATGTACTCTCATTTGCGTGGAGAAAGAGTGGAAAACCAATTGGGAAAAATTCCCCTTAGTACACCCGAGAGGGATCGAACCCTGATATACCCATCATTGTCAGCTAATCTATTGTGAGAGTGACACCTTAGACCATGTGACCACTGAATTTGGTAACTGCTGGTTATTCGTGTAACAGGAGATTGGTTGACTCCCAAGACCAGAATATAAATACGGCCCTAGATTTTTATTTCAGTTCAATATTTATCATACTTTGGATTAAACATTTTCTAAAATATGGTTTGTAAGACGAATCTATCCGACCGTTTCAACGTATCTAGTAAATAATCAATTTAATGCGGTAGTATAACTCTAAAAAATAGACCCCACAATGTTACATGAGTCACTGTTTGGAGAAAGTGGGTCTTTCTACAGCTATGAGACTTTGGAGTCTTAGCAGTGTAACTCCTACCGAGTTGTCACGCACCTGTAAAATCAGGAAAGCCGGGATTATTATTTAGCACCGCGTCTTACTACCCGTTCGGGTTATACGCTTAAGTACTAATTACCCTAATGGATTAGGAATTTGGATAGGCTGAATAGAGGAAGTGAACCCGCATTTGCGTGGAGGGAGGGTGGAAAACCATTTAGGAAAAACCACCCCCAGTTCACCCGACCAAGATTTGAACCTGGATCTCCCCGTCCTCGGCAGTCATGCTCAACACGACTAGCGCGTTAGCCAACTACGCCACCGAGGCGGGTAGGAAAGCCGGGAAATCACCTAGATTTTTATTCCTAGAAAAAAAAAGGGAAAAAACGTAATTACACAAAAAGCTAAATTATTCTGGAATATTCGAATAAATACAATATATCTGGACATGGGAAATTAACCTGGGACCTTTGGTTTAGTTTAGTGCACCGATGCTCCACCAGGGTTATTCTTCAAGGCCAAGTTTTTTATGGACTTGTTGATATCATCCGTTACTAATGAAGAATGACCCTAAGGAAGAAACGAATCCCGGATAGTTCATTGGTAAAGGTAAAGCATTGGTGTGCCAAGCCAAAAGACCCAGGTTCAATTCCCGTCTCCAGGTGTAATTTCGCAATCTATTCTTATATGAGCGTATAACCCGAACGGGTAGTAAGACGCGGTGCTAAATATTATTATTCTTATATGATTCAGATACGGCTGATTTCCGTAATTACTATCATCCATTCCTCAAACCTTGATTTTCATATATTTTTAATAGCGTTGCTTTCTTCCATACTGGAATATTGGTCAATATGGGAAGATAAGCACTGTAAATTTTAATTAGTAAGCCTTTTCACGGTAGAAAGATTTGAGGTAAAGAAATACGAGCATTCTCCCTCCTGGTAACATTGGGTTGCATAGCAACTGCATGGATTGGCTATAAGATTCAAAATAGCTCAGGTCATTTTATAAAAAGATAAATGTCATTTCTCTATACTACTCTCTAAGTTTCAAGAAAAATTGAAATTATATTTGTGGAAAGCCTAGGGGAAAAGGGGCTTTTTTATATATATATATAAGGAAAATAGTTATAAACCTGTTGTAATGCTTTAACATTGTTAAAGTTCATCAACATATAAAAAAGTAGCATAGTTTGGTTATCATAATATCATGGGAGAGTTGACAAACGTTCTTCCACCAAACGGTTATTTATTAGCTCTTTCTGTTACCATGACAACGATCTGTCAAAAGGAGAGAGGGGTTGAATAAGTACTCAAAGTTACAGATGGGTCTTTGATTACCAAATACCATTTCTTTCTGTTCGTTCGTCTACTTTCATTGAATGAGATGGACCTTTGCAATAGGATGTTGATTGTCTGAAGTTTCGAGGTCATCCTATTAATTAGGGTTGTCGAGATAGTACGGTAACAATCGGTCTTTTGGTGCCCAACCTTGGTTTTGTAACGGTATCATAAAAAATCCAGTATGGATGACACGTGGAAGGATTAATCGTATTGTTACGCTACCATTTAAAATCTTTAACATCACATTTTTATATTTAATTAACCTTTCATTCCTAACAACCTTTTAAAACTGGAATTTATCGGCCGCAGGATTTATAGGTGTTCACAAAATTACACTCTCTATTCGCGGTAGCTGGCACTATCTTCCCCAACAGACGGTGACCACTAAGTTGGTATAGAATCCCTTTTTGCACTAAGTACATTACTAAGCATCTTATTTTCGAACACCATACATTTCTGTTAATTCAAACGTAAAAAAATATAATCCAAACATTTAATTGCAACATATTAGTGGATTTCTAAATGAAGTTATTGTTAATTACCCTATGATTATTTAATAAGTATAGCTTAGCAATCTTTGTGAATATAAAACATTGTTACCTTTTTTTCTACCATATCCATCTACTCATGCGGGTTATGAGTATTTTATTTAGACTTAGCACAGCGTCATACTACTCGTTTGGACTATAAGTTAATGTACTAATTACGCTAATGGTTTTAGGGATTAAGAAGGCTACATTTAGAGTGAGTGGACCCACATTTTCGTGTAGAAAGAGTAGGAAAACAGCTCTCATTATACCCGATCGAGATTTGAACCTCGATCTTTCCATCATTGGCAGTATAGTCTACTGCAAGAATAGCGCCCTAGACCATGTGGCCACCGAAGTGGGTATATAGGGTTTTGGCATCTAGAATTCATATGATATGTAGTTATGTTCCTGCATTTTCTTTGAAGAAGAGTGGTGAAACATTTAGGAAGAAAACACCTAAAGTACATTCAGCTTGGGTTAAAATCCCGAGCTTCCCATCATTGGCAGTACATTCTATAACAAGATTGATGACTTAATACTTAGAACATTTGGCCACCGAAGAGGGTAATTTATTAACTATTTCATAATCAAATACCCAGGTAATT
The DNA here is from genome assembly GCA_902155825.1 of Timema genevievae. Lineage (NCBI taxonomy): Eukaryota > Metazoa > Arthropoda > Insecta > Phasmatodea > Timematidae > Timema > Timema genevievae. The sequence goes on along the minus strand of CABFWO010002082.1, from coordinate 9,509 downwards.
TAATATTTACAATTAATCACTTGTTAATAAATATTGTTATGTATTCCTTAATTAACTGTATAAATATGTGTGGAACAGTAGTTTTTGCATATTATGGTTAGTAATTCTCTTTAAAGACTTAGTTTGATAATATACATTTTAAAAATAACTCAAAAAATATTGAACAAAAAACCTACCATAGACTCGTATCTTTTAATAATATGAATACATAATTCATAAAACAGGTTTGAAGGACATCATGGTGTTGTTTATTGTTTACTGTTAATTTACATAAAAATAATTTTATTATATAAGATGATTTGTTATATTAATTCAATAGAACAGCTATTATGTACTTATTTTTCAATCATGTGTGATTTATAAACACCATTATCATAGAATTGATCCTAATCTTACCGACCCACTCGTTGTTTAACCAGTTTATAATATTCAGTTAACGTCAGGAGTGTGGACTATATAGAGGGTGTTTAAAGCTAGCCCCTATCATTCCCCAAGAGATCTTATGTCATTAACCAGCGGGAGTTATACCCCCCCTTATACACGTATCGTTTGGCTATTATTTTACTCTCTCATATGTATGTAAATAATGTACATTTTAAATTTTATTAGGTATTTTAAAGATAAACACAGTTTAGTTATAAACGACCTAGAGAATGAGACACACACACATTAAAAAAAATGTTTATATGTTATCCAGAAGGCTTTGACCATCTTAGCTCCTTCATTGAGATTTTGTGTAAGGCAAATTGGGCTAATTTAAAAGTTAGCTTTCAAAATACGACTTATAAATCAGAATATAGTTATTTTACACTGATTACAAAGACAAAAAAAATATGTATATGTAGTTTTAAGAGCTCTAGGGCAAGCAGTTTGAATTTCGGACCATCATTTGCTCTTAACGTTAGAGCTCCTTTAAGGTAAACGGTAAAAATTGTGCACATATATAAAATACTAATCTATTTTAATACTTTAAGGCATTAGGAACTCGAAAGTTCATTGCCACACTTACAAAAGTACGCTACCTATCCCTCTTTAGCTAGTTCTATCCAGTCCACCTCATTAAACCCTTTCTTTTTAAGGTCCTTCCTAATGTTATCTGCGTATAACCCGAACGGGTAGTAAGACGCGGTGCTAATAATAATAATAATAATAATAATCTAATGTTATCCTCCCACCTGCGTCTAGGTCATCCAATAGGTTTGCCACTCCTTTTAACGTGCTAATTTTTTAATCATTAAAACAAATTTAATGTGCGAGAAATTCCAAATTTGAACGCTACTGATTATGATCTAACACTTACATTGCAATTGTCTAATTCCCCTTAAAGGGCTTGATAAATACTTTCAAATAGTATTCTATAACGTTAATAATATTTTTTTTAATATGTGATTTATTTCTAGTGTATGAAGAAGATAAAACATGCTTGTCATTTTACATGCATATATTAGTGCAGCTACCATAATTGAAAATGAATTACAAGGGAAAAAGCTATAGGCCTACACGTGTGATTGTTATTAGTTATAGTGTTGTTACAGAAGCTTAAGGTAAGTGTGTTTGTTAACAACTGTTATCACATCTATACAAATCTCAGAACCGCTGCTAACGTTCCTTATTTCACAAAACTAAAAATATAATATGACTCGCACTAGTGGACACGCAGACTCAATTCAAGATTGTATAGTCTTGTTTAAGTTTTATGAGGAGTTCAGTGTTCAGATACCTGCGTGATATACTGAGGCTGTTTTTTTCCCCTTAGTTAATGGTTTCACATTCCACATTTTCATTGAATTCTACCTTGTGCATCTTTAACATAGAAGTGTATTGAATTCAATATTACCCAGACAAGTAGTGAAGCATGGAGGAAACAAAAAATTATGTACAAAAGGAAATCATAATAATCGCTCCAAACTGGTTGGTTAGTGTTTGAAACTTAACCCAATAACGTGATAATGATTTAATTCATTTAGCGTATTGAATTCAATACAACGGCTTTTTATTTGATGACTATTTGTAAATAAATGAATGTATTTATATAAAATATATGAGTTCAGAAGATTATTAAAAATATACTCAAGTACTTTCTTGAATAATAAGTTAAAAACCTAACAGCCGGTTTCTTAAAATGGCGGCCTCGTTCAGCGAGAAAGTATCGGTCACTGTCAGGCCAAATGACTCAAATACACTAATCTGTGTCATTTTCTGGTACTACTCCTAAATTCTGTCTGGGCTTATACTCCTATTCTGCCTTCACCTACAACTACCCTTTGTCAAGTCAATAAGAAAGAGGAGAAAGAAAACTACGAAACTTCTTGTCTCAAGGTACTTCTCAAATAACAATTTTCTGTTTTGAGCTTATTGAAAAATTACTGTAGAGCCTATTTGAAGAGCCCTTTTTCACCAAAGCTAGTCTCTTATGAGCCCTATTGGAATCTTTCAACCAAGGGCGTGGAAAGGAAATTTTCCAAGGGGGGGGGGGGGTCCACTTGAAAGTTAACGTTATGCTGTACATTATTTTGGATACATTTTTTAAAGTTACGCTTCTTACTACTTGTTTGTGTTATACGCTTAAGTACTAATTACGCTAATTTGTATGGGTTGAGGTAGGTTGATTTATAGGAAGTGTACCAGCATGAGCGTGGAGGGAGACTGAAAAACAATTTAGGAAACACCACCCTTAGAACAAATTACCATGTCAAATAAATTATTTTAGAACTCTGTTTGAAACACTTTAGGCATTATAATTTTATTTAGGGAATATAATTTAATTATTAATTAGTTGTTACGAGGAAAAATTGATATATATTCACTATGGAGAGAAAAATAACATTACATTTTGAAAAGGAAATATGTCCATATAATACATTTCATTTTACCAACCCCCGTGGATTGGAATATACGGACCACCTCCCCCCTGCTTTACCCCCTTAAGTATTGAAAATAAAAAAAACTCTCGCCCTTTACATAAAAAGAACCTCCATTCCAAAATTCATCTTCCCAGCTCAAGTGGTTTATAAAATACGGAAAAACCATCCACTTCACCCCCTTAGGGGTTAAATTACGCAAAAAAACTCAATAAATAGAAGTTAATTTAATATATAGTCAGAACCGTACAATTGGTGGGTACTTCCTTTGGGGGTTAATTCACCCCCTCTTTCCAAAAATATCACTCATAATTCATTTTTTTTATTCCTAGACCAGGAATTGGCGAAACTTTTCTGGCCAGAGTGCCAATTAGGGGACTTGTTAAATTTTGGACTAGTCTATTGTGTCACATATTATTTACGTTTTTTAATGAGTGATTAAAACCAAAACATTTTTAATCTTCACGTCTTACATTGTTCAGGCTGTACGTATATTTGATAATTGCTGTAATGGGGTAGGGATGAGGAAGGAAGCATTTTATAGGTAATCTACCAACATTTGTGTGGAAGGAGAGTGAGAAACCATTTATGAAAAACATATTGCATTGACATATTGCATTTTGATAGTCCTATCATATTATATTCTCGGTTCGAACCATGTTGTCTTCAACAGCACAAAGATGCACTTAAATATGAGCCATGACGATTTCTAACCGTTGACTTCAAAAATTACTGTGTGACATGACAAGACTGTTAAAATTGTATTGACTTATAAAAATTATACTACGTTGGGAAAAGTTGTATACAATGTTTAATTTCGTTCGTGTCGGCGGCGTACCACCCAAATCGTGCTCACGTGCCACTGGGTGCCATATATTTGCCATCCCTGGCATTTAGTGACATCACTATTCACGAGCCCTTACAAGTAAAACCACCACACTCATACAACAAATAGTGTAATTAGTACAAGTAAGAGTAACCGAACTGGTAGTGAAATTTGGGGGAATAAAATTAATGAAAAAAAATCTAACCTCTTTTAGTGCCTATGTGGTTCTTTTACAAGCCAGGTCTCAAGCCTATATTTACGTTTTTTTAAATGCTTGACATTTTTATATAATTATTTAACTAACACTATTTATTACATTAGCAACAACCAACAAGCCACTAGTATCGTAATAATGAATCCTTTCTCCAAAACCACACACCGACACAACACACAACCTTTCACTATACTCAACTCTGTACTGACCAGTAATGTGGTGCTGTTCCAATTTTGTAAATGGTTTCAAAATGTTCATAGTTACAAAATAGTGGGTGACCTGGTGGTCTAGGGGTAAGGTGTTAGACTTCTGTGCTGGGGGTCCAGGGTTCAATCCTCGGTCCCGGCACAGATTTATCTGATTGCCAAATCCTTCCTTCACCTCTGACAAGACGTGAATTAATCACAACTTGTGAATGTGAGGAATGGCAGGCCTCCACCGTGGTTCGGATTCCACGTTAAACTGTGGGTCCTCCATTTCATCTCACAATCACTCTACCATTACACATTAGCGTAAGTGCGTATAAACCGAACGGGTAGTAAGACGCGGTGCTAATACTAATAGTAATAATACAAAATAGTGCTTTGGGTGAGTATGGGTATTTAAAGAGAGGATGGAGGAAATCCAGGTATTCAGCCTACATAAGCTGCCGACCTAATTTCTGACAATTGTCCTTTTATTTATGCTTCTCTCTCGCTTCCCGATTTATACAATAAGATCTTACAATTGATTGTAAAAATGTTTGCCTACTTTTCTAGGATCCCAAAAAACTGACTCGTACCAAGAAACGCCCTTTATTTCCCAATACATGTTTCAATGTAGACAACAACAAAAAATATTTGAAATGTTGCCAGAACTAATTTTACAATCGGAAGTTCCACAAGTTGACATCTAGAAGATGGATTATTAAATAATATTTAACTAGTAGGCATATTTGGTTGAAGGCATTTATATTAAACAGTAGTGAAAGTAAAAAGCTATACCCTGTTAATTTTTTTGTATGCATACGTGGACCCCCCTTTAGGGTGGTCCAACAAATTCCAGGGGGGTCAGGACCCCCAAGAACCCTACGCTTCCTACTTTATTTTGGCGTGAGCCCTATTTTGAAACAACGTATTGTAACGTATTTGCGTTAGATCTAAACGTATACGCGGCAATTTCTCGTGTACCAAGACGGTCCCTTTAAAAGCTAGTCTACAACCAGAAAGTTGGTACTTATGTCTTTCCCATCCATCCAGAGGAACGTGTGCACTCAGACTTCGTTAATTTAAACAAAAAGAGGCTAATCCGTAATTTACATATGAAACACAGTAATACCGATGATTAAAAAGTATCTAATTTTTGTAAATCTTGATTTATTTCTACCCGCATCGGTGGGTAGGTGGACTAAGCATGAGGCTAGTCTATTATGGTTTCTCGGTGACGAGAGGGTGGAGGCTTGAGTGTTCTAAGTGGGTTCTTTTCCTAAATAGTTTCCCAGTCTTCTACTTTCCATGCAAATGCGGATAGATTCCTCTAAACACAACCTTACCCATCCCTAACCTGTTGTGTTATTAAATGGGGGTGACTACCCCAAACAGGTAGTAGGATAAAGTGGGGGAGAAAATTTAACTAACAAATGCGAATCGGTCAGCAGACGGTATAAATATCGAGCTCATATTTTAGTTTGTCTTTTAGGGATGTGAAAAAGTATCGATACTATACTAATATCGATATTTTCCTTTCGATACTAGTATTTTCTTGCTCGATACTTTTTTTTTTCCAAATTGCATCTCTCAGAAATGAATTATGGAAGTTTTCTAAGAATTTGGATAGCAAACAAGAAGCTTTTAAAATTTATTTTAAAATAATAAAATAATTTTCAGTGTTGAAATAAACATGAAAGTACAATTTATGATTCAAGATTTGAAATTATTAATACTTGATAAAATAACTTAAGATTAAAATTTCGATACAGATACTTACTGTTATCGATACTTTCCTTTCGATACTCGTACGGTATCGATATTTTTCTTCCTATACTTTTAATGAGTACAGTATCGATACTTTTCTTTCGATACCACAACCCTAGTGTATTTCCGGGGGTAGAAAGGTCGGGTTTGAATCCCAGCCTGATGTACTGAGGGTCGTTCTTCTGAAATAGTTTCCCCACTCCTCCTTGACGCAAATACAGGCACATTTTCTTTCAATGTTTCCTTCCCTAACCTAATACCATTAGCTTAGTAATCATATATGCATTTAGCCCAAAATGGGTACCGATACTTTGTGGGAAAACAAACAAAAATAAAACAATGAACACTTTCCAATTTAATCCTAGGTATTTAAAAAATATATATAGACCTATATACTTACTGTCAAAATTAACTAGCCTACTTCAGTAGCCGCATACTCTTAAGGCGTAGCTATGACAATAGACTAGACTGCCGATGACTAGGGAGATCGGGGCTCGAATTCTGATCGAGTTAACTTAGGTTTTCTGAAATGGTTTTCCACTCTCCTTTAACGCAAATGCTGATACATTTTCTCTAAATTCTACCTTTTCATCCTTAACACGTTAGATTTATTAGTACACAAGTGTACAACCTGAACAAGTAGTAAGACGCGTTACTAAAACAAAATTACAACTTCTTAATACTAAATATTTTGTATCACAAGTACTGTGATCTAAAACCAAACCGACTCTTTACTGAACATAGAATAGAAACACATTTCCTGACTAGTTATAAATCCAAAACTTTTTTTATCCTTTGCTACAGCCAAACATTAATTATTCGTACTTTAATTAAACTCGACACGTAGAGTTTATAATAATCTTCATTGATTCACTTTCGTTTTCCGGACCATTTATACATTTCCGGTGTGCTGGAATTTCCTCTGCGTTCTCTAAACAAATAGTTTCTTTGGTTTAAAAACAGCACATCTCACACTAATGCAATGAAGTATTTTTATTATGTAGATCCAAAAGCTCTTTGAATTATAAAAAAAAAGTTTGGGTGACATTTTATAAGAATCATCTATGTTACGCAAGCTAGTCATTGATTTTAATTATCTTAAATAATAATATTAACTGTAGTAATTTTAAGTGTCTGCCACCCACTTAGGTGACTGAATAGTCTGAGGCGTCACTCTTGTGTAAGACTGGCTTGCTGTAAACGGGGAGATCAGGGTTTGAATCCCGGTCGTGTTTACTGGGTATGTTCGTCCTTCATGATTCTCACTCTCCTTCCACGCAAATGAGGGTAGATTACCTCTGAAATGCTCCATCCCTCTACACCCCAATATAGTAACGTATAGCTTGAACAATTAGGAAGACGTGGTGATAACAAAAAGAAAGTGTCTGCCTACAAATCTGAGATTACAGAGTTCATTTCCCGTCATGGCCGAAAAATTCATCATTGATAATATGTGGATTTCCTCTTTTACAATAAGGAATTAACGTTCACAGGTCTGGGTTTTGTGTCTGCTGTAGATAAGTCATGTGCTGATATGTCGGTTAAGAAAGCTCACTTTAAATACCTAAAATAAAAAAACATTGGTCTCTTTTTTTTTTCATTTTTACGGTTTCGCTCTTAATCAATCTAATAGGTATGAAAGTAGGTTCGGTGGTTGTTGCCCTCAAATCCAACATTGGACGCCACGCCATGCCACGCACAATAGCAGCGCCGCCGCCACCATCGCTCCTGCCAGTGACTTGAATCAAGTTCTGTGAGGAGCGCTCCAGCTATGTAGGGGCTTCTATTAGAGAAGTTAAGGAGGAGCGGGTAGGCGCGACTCCCTAAATGAAGTAGCTCACAAATTATTCTGGCGGCTCCTTTAACCACTCAAAACCACTGAATGTCGTCTCCTCTTTCTCTCTCGGTCCTTTACAAACCCTTCCTTGACACTCACACATCCATAGCTTGCACGCACTCGCACTTCAAAACTCATAGTGAGCAACGAGTAACTTTTTTTCTTTTCCTCTTATTTTCCTTCTTCTTCTTCTAGCCTTTCTTTAAATAAACTGCAAGTCAACTTTCAATCAGACTGACAACATAAAAGCAAATAGATTCACCTTAACATTTTTAATAATTCCCATTGTACATAGAAGGCCAATTCTTTAAGTGTGTATTCACTTGGTCGGTGTACAAACCCTCACCGATGGTCGCGCGGACAAAGACGTCATTATCTAATAGTACACTATGTCTGTGAGGGTGATGCTGGAGCTTGAATCCCGTCTGCGACTAACAAGGCGGCATTCCCAAAATTGTATCCTAATATCCGTCTATTTAAATGCAGGTGGACTTAACCTGGACAGGTACTAAAATGTAGATTATTCACTTTAGTAAACCCTATTTAGAAAATTATCATAAATGAGAATGTAGCTAGCCTTTTATTACCTCTAAAAATTATTTCATCGAGTCATATAGAGAGGGGTAGTAAGTGTTTGAATTGATTCACAAGTTGTCTGAAAAAAAAATAGCATAACAAAAAGTTGTTCAATTAAAGAGCTTTAAATTGATTACAAAAGTTCAGTGAGATACGCTCTGTCTGCTTGGCGTGAGCTGAAATAGTGACAGGTTTTTCCGATCTGCACTGCCACAATCTGTTTGGGGTTGCTAACGTTAGCGTTGTGTAGCTCCACATAGTCTGTTCAACGAAGGAATTGTTTTCTTAAAGGCCTTTTTCCCTACCAGAAAGCTATTATATAGTAGGATTTGGGTAGGAAAAAAGACCTTTCAGAGAGTAATTCCTACCGTGAATGGAGTATAAGTAATCTGCTGGCTCTAGGGTCTTGACAGTTGAATGGATTTGAAACAGCGCATAATTGAAACAAGTGTGACGATACATAATCTTATTGAGCTATGATGCTGTGACAAGACACTTATTGAAATATTTTCAGAACAAAATTAACCTAAAATATCGGTTAATCCATTGGAAAACCAAGCGTGTTAATAATCGTTTCTTTCTAGTTTAAACCCTACTTCCCTTACGAATGGACGGACCTATCTGACGACTAGAAAAAAAACATTATAGATCTACTTTCATACTCATATCCCAAGTCATGTGAAATGCAGCTGGCACTTTTGACAGATATAACAGTAATAATATAAATATGTATCAATGTTGACGGAAAAAATTATATTAGAGTTTTCCAAATGTTCATTCGTATTAAAATCAAGGTATACACTGCCAAGCATCATGGATTCACATTCCTACGATCGTGGGAATTACTGCACCACTCAAGGCAGGCTCTGTACTACAAACTTGTGAATCAAGCTTAGCACTTGACCGTGCAAGCCACTAAGATACAAATAGTTTCTTAGTCCTTGTAGTTGTGTCGATGAATTTGGTGTGTTTTCGGCCAATCGAATTTTGGTCTTCGGGCCCAAACGTGTCGCGGTCAGAACAAGTGGATTGAGCTACGGCTCTCTTGTGCGTGTGATTGGATAATTTACCTAGCCTGTTTGGACTCGTGACTATACCATCTCCTTCCGGCGTGGTTTGATTCGCCGTGCATATACATATATATGCATATCTCGTTGGCTTGCTGTGAAAACGGATTATTGAGGTCACCTCTCATTTCAACGCGGTGCTGCACCGCAAGTCTCTGCACGTCGCCGTATGTTTT
>CABFWO010002081.1:103798-120313 GCA_902155825.1 Timema genevievae | reverse complement strand
TTATTTCATTGTTCATGTGCAAAAACGTGTGTCTGGTGAATGTTTTTTTTAAATGGTTAAGTATTATACCCCACTTGACTGAAGACACATTATTATTATTATATTATTATATTATTATTTCATTGTTCATGTGCAAAAACGTGTGTCTGGTGAATGTTTTTTTTAAATGGTTAAGTATTATACCCCACTTGACTGAAGACACATTTACATTAAAGGATATACAAATCAGTTGTAAAGGTAGTATTGTACAAATAAGAATAACATCTTTAATATATTAAAATATGTAGCTAACGCCCTTGTTGTTTACATTCTGCCAATACTACAATATGTTCAAAATTGGTTATTAGCTTATATAATGGTTTCAGAAACAATATTATATTTAAAGTTCGATAGCTAAAATGAAAAAAGGTACCGGTAGCTTAAAACTTAATTAAATTCGTTTGAATGACAAACTTATTGTAGTAGTTTTACATTCAAATAATCATTTAGTTTATAGGCTTGTATGAAGTAATACTATATTACAATAAATTTAAATTTGGCTCCTAGCTTTTATATTGCTTTCAGAAACCATATTATATCAATAAGTACAGTGAAATAAGGTCGAATGACAATCTTTGTATAGAAGTTTTACGTCCAAACGATCATTTAGGTTATAGGCTTGTAGGAAGTATTACTATTTTAGCCTAAATTGACTTATTTAAAGAAACAAGTCATGAGCGTTGGACTTTGTTATGCTCTTCAAACCTTTTATTAATCAATTTATTTCGTTTAATTAATCATACATTGATATATATATATTCATAAAAATTAGCGAACGATGTCGAAATGCCACAATGCCTTGTATGTGTGTAAGAGAGAAAGAGGTATCCGAAAGTTTCCTTCTCTCTTTCACAATGGTGTGCAGACGACAGCTCGAAAATTTTATCCCCAGATGTCCATCCAGTTATATTATAGAGATAAATGTTCCCAAGCTGCTACAGTTACCAGCGACTGCGACTGGATTCGCACGGCTACGGCCACAACAGACCTTGGCGACACTAGCCGCAGTCACCAGGGTGATTTCGAGATGCTCGAGAGTACAGGTGATCCGAGGGACAGAAACCTTTTTGGATATTTTAAGGTAGGAAGAAGATGACGAAATAATTTTAATGTGGTTGTGCAGCAGAAGGAAAGGACAGAAGGTGAATAGCATGAAGAGGGAGGATGCTATAATACTATAATCAATATAAATCTTTTAAGTGATGATACCAAGTTCAGGTAATATTTTAGACTGAATTTTTAACCAGTTCAATCATGCAGACTTATTACAACTTGTTGAAAGTGATATCGAGGAAAACTCGTGCGATCGGTTCAAGAATCCCATCAGTCCTGCTGAAAAACTAGCAGAGTTTGGGGTTTGAATCTTGTCCGGCTGAATTGAGCGGGGCTTTCCTTAAGTAGTTTTACACTCCTTTTACAAGCAAATGCTAGTACATTTCCTTTAAATTCTTCCTTCCTCATCCTTTATTTATTATCTAATTAAAATGGATAGCCCAAACGGTTAGCTAGGCCCGCGCTAAAAAACATGCATTTAATTTTTTACGCTGGGCCGTCTTACGTTGTTTCGTCCACGTATGTTCTTGTACTTTGGATGTTTGAAATCGAATAGTATGGATGTTGTGATACTGACTCACACAACACATCCTGTCAATGGGTCATTAGCACCTCCAGTTTTCATTGTTTTAACATTCTTTAAATAGATTAACACACAAAACTCAATAACAAATAGGCAATGTCGTTACAACTCTAGTATTTACTCTGCGACTCTAGCCGCAAGCACTGCTCACTCCACCAGTGCCGCCATCACCTTGTGTCGCAAACCAAACTCGGACTGCGCTATGCGTGAAAACTGGGACTCTAACCGCAAACACTACTCACTCCACCAGTCCTGCGACTCTAGCCGCAAACACTGCTCACTCCACCAGTGCCGCCATCACCTCGTGTACGCAGACCAAACTCGGACTGCGCATGCGTGAAAACTGCGACTCTAGCAGCAAACACTGCTCACTCCACCAGTGCCGCCATCACCTCGTGTACGCAGACCAAACTCGGACTGCGCATGCGTGAAAACTGTGACTCTAGCCGCAGTCACAGGTAACTGTCGCAGTTAGGACAACGCGTCTTTTGTAAATATTCACGTTTCGTGAAGTGAAAGAGTTTATTTTCTAAAAATGTCTCATTTCATACAAGTATATTTTGGTTTCAATTTGTAAACCGCTTGTTTGATTCACTACGAGTTTTTGTTTACATTTGTGTGTGTGTGTAAATTTGAATTATTATTCCGGGTTCAATTTCCGTGTCCAGGTGTCATTATCAATTTAAATAACATGATAAGATTAGAGTGTAAGTTTGAATATAAGCGGTTTTAGTCATCACGTGCGGCAAAAGGTTAACTTTTTTTTTTCTCCACGTGTTCCTCGACATAGCACAATTTTCCTCTGTCTACGAGAACTTTTTATAATGAAAATAGATCACCTTACGGTGAAGTCCCAAACCACTAGACACTCTCTTCTCTTTCTTTCTTTCTTTCTTGAAATTGACTTTGCTTCTCTAACAGATGACAAAACAAATTATATTTTCATGGCTTGACACAGTATATAAATATGGCTTATATTTAGCAAGAGACATTTAAATATAATTAAATCCAAAATACTTTTTAAATGAATTCAAAAGAGAAATGTCTAAAACATACAAAAGAAACCTTTAAGACGCAGTGAAAATTTTCAGAGGTTTTGTGGGAAAGTTTTAGCGAATTGTTATTTTTATAAGATATTCCGTATGTAATTATAAATGTAATTTGATAATTTACTTGTATTTTGGACATTATTTTAAGCAAGTTTTTCCACTTAGTTTTCGGTTAAAAGAAAGCAATTCAGTGTTAGCATTTTTTAAGTAAACATATAATAAATTTTATCATATGTCACAGCAAAAAAACCCAACTAAGGGTGTACAAAGCTTAAAAATTCTTGACTTCATGCCTTTATCAACTTCAATTTCGTGCCGAAAAATATTTCGGCTTTGGCAATTACGAAGCTTCCCCAATAAAGAATTGACCATTAAAGTAAATAAATATATTAATTTTTGTTATTTCGTGCTGTGATAGAGATTACGAATTAATTTTCAAAAATTTGAAATAATTCAATTAGGCCTATATGTTGTAAGACTAATGCAATGTGTTATTTTAGGACAAGACATCTCATACATGTTTGGATGAAAACACTTTGTGTATGATATTTAATGTTAAAAACTATATATTATATGTACATCATAAAACAATGTCTAAAAATATTATATCGATTTGGGGGACATTTAATGGTCAGCAGAGTCCCGTTTAGCTGAGACCCAATCGTCAAAAGTTCCGTTCTATCCAGGGTTTCATGTTATCCTAGATTCCGTACTATCCTAGATTCCGTATCATCTTAGATTCCGTATTATTCTAGACTCCGTATTATCTGAAATTCTATAATATCTGATATTCCGTTTTATCTGAGATTCCACATTCTCTGGGATTCCGTATTATCCAAGATTTCATATTATCTGAAATTTCATATTATCCGAGATTTCATATTACTGAGATTATGTAACATTATCCAAGATCTAAATCATCCGAGGCTCCATATTATCTAAGATTCTGTACTATTCAAGATTCCTTACTATCCTAAGCTCCATATCCCCAGAGATTCCGTGCTATCCGAGATTCCACATTATTCGAGATTCTGCATTATCCGAGGTGCTAACACAGTCTATGTTTTGTATGAATAGTCTAGGAAATGCTTTATTTAGAGAATTTGTTTCTAAGGCACAACTATAGCGTTGTTTATAGTCGCTAATTTTTTCGTAAATAGACTATACTGCCGATGACGGGGAGATTGAGACTTGAATCTTGATTGGGTGTACTGAGAGCGGGTTTTCTAAAAATAGTTTCCCACTCTACCTCCTTGCCAATTCAAGTACATTTCATCTAAATATAACCTTCCTAAGCCCTAAAACCATTAGCGTAATTAGTACATAAGCGTTTAGTCCGAACAGGTATTAAGACGAGATGCTAAAAAATAAAAAATAAACATACGTCACTTAAATATTATATTATGAAGGGAAAATAGCGTCTGAATAATCAGACAATCTTTTTAGAGTAACAGGAGTAGAAGTCTTACTCACGATATTGAAACGTTGGTTTGATAAACAAACTTAAATTAATCTTTATTTTCTGTACGCTGGAAACTTAGAAACGTCACATTTTAAATGAATAATCTTCTCGTACTAGTTTCATGAAAAATTAAACTTTTCAGCGGGTCTTACCATAAAGTTGGTAAAAAGGAAAGGACGGAGATCCACTTAATATATAATTAACTTTTACTAGAGTAAAACTTCTATTAATATAGTAGAACAATGTAGACCATAGACTCTTCTAAGCTCTATAGGATGTTTAAAATATAGGAAATATGTTTTTTTAAGTAATACCATCACCCACTTAGGTGGCCGCATGGTTTAAGGAAGCGGTTTTCAACCCTTTTTCAACTAACGGCACACTGAATATGGCACTAAAATTGTCAAGGCATACCTTCTTTACTTAGAAGAAATTTTGTATTTAAGAAACGCGTACTAAGATTGTTTTAATATTTTAATAGTTAAAATTCTAATAATTGTCTTATTAAAAGGAAAAAAATTTACTTTTGATCATGGATATAAAAATGATTTATTTTACCTCTAAATATTTTTACGCTTTTTTTTAATCTTTCTCCAAACTGACGCGGCCCACCTTTTGACCCTTCACGGCACACCGGTTGAAAAACGTTGGTATGAGGTGTCACTTTCGCAGTAAACTAGACTGCCGATTATGGGGAGATTGAGGTTCGAATTCCAGTTGGGTGTATTGGGGTTTTGATTTTTTTATGGGTTTTCAATTTTTCCTTCACTCAAATGCGGGTACTATCCCTCCAAATTTTACCCTACTCGACTCTAACATATTAGTGTAATTTGTACGTATGCGTATTGCCCGGATGGTTAGTAAGACGCGGGGCTAAAATAAAAGAAAGGAAAAAATAAACAGCCTACCCGCAACAATGTGTATTAAGGTGGGATGTAGGGGAAGCGAGAAAAGGCCAGTGTTTTTACAGTTTTTATAACAAAACATCTTTTTTTGGCCAAATTAAATAAAATATTGCTCCAGTACGGATATAAGAGTTTAACCTTCTCACAAGCACCTACCATTACACATTAGCGTAAGTGCGTACAACCCGAACGGGTAGTAAGACTAGGTGCTAGTAATAATAATAATAATAATAATAATAATAATAATAATAATAATAATAATAATAATAATAATAATAATAATAATAATAATCTTCTTCTTGGAATTTAATGACAACTTTATGTCTACATTTAAAAAGTTTCTTATCTAATGCCGCTATGCTTATGATGGATATTCAACAACTGTTGATATCACCATGGGAATAAAATTAAACTCTATTTTTTTAAAGGAGCAATATTTTATTTATTTTGACAAAAAAAAAGTTTTGCCATAAAAAATTGTAAAAACACTGGCATTTTTCTAACGTCCCCTATATCCCACTTTGGGTTGGCGTTATATCTCCTACTTCTAGAATCAATTTTTTTTTTCCCATTTGAAGTTCATTTTGGAAACGTATTTCAAACTATTTTCATTCAAGGATGTATTGCATATCATAAAGACTCAAATTATTTGATAGTCACGTAATATAAGATAGCAAAACCACTAGAAAAATACGCTGGAATTAATTTGGATGTGAAGTTTAAACCAGTTTTCCTAAACCCTTTGATTAATTTCTGAAGGAATGTTAGTATCTAGATGGTAAGCCCATTTATTAAGTTTTGTATTATTGGTTAGTTCAGTTCGTAGCCAGTGAGCATGTTTTAAGATGTTGATATGCTTTCCAAGCAATACCGATACATAACTCTGTGAGAAATAAGATAGATAGTGTGACACAATATGGCACGGAGCGTATAATTTATACCACCATTTTGTTTAACAAAAGTGTCCATCAGACAGATGGAAAACGTTGATAGATTTACGTTGATGTATTCTTGCGTCAAGTTATGTGAGATATTTAGCTGCCACTTTTTGTATATTTCACCAACACCTATAAAATAACACTAATAAAGTAAAATGTTATCAATATTGATCACAAACAAATATGTTTGTATTTTCTAAAAGGTGATATAAATCTAAATGTCCATCCACAAGAAAATCAAGTTATATTTAAGTGAGGGCAGTCATTGTGGAGTGAAGGAAAAACGTAGAGTTAAATTTTGCGAAATAATATGTGTCGTAATGACTTACTATAGCCTACTTGAATTTTTTTAAATTACAACGACATAATGCTTACTACAAAACAATAAAAATAAATGTTAATATATTTTAGAATGTACGATAAGAGTTAATAAGTTAAAATATTTAGGAACCATTTTAACTGGCAATAACGAAATTAGATTGGAAAAAAGGAAAAGAACACATTCGGGAAATGGATGCTATTTATTATCTGTCAGTAAGTTGTCATCTCTCTTGCTGTCATCTCTCTCGCTGTCATCTCTCTTGCTGTCATCTCTCTTTCTGTCATCTCTCTTGCTGTCATCTCTCTTGCTGTCATCTCTCTTGCTGTCATCTCTCTCGCTGTCATCTCTCTTGCTGTCATCTCTCTTTCTGTCATCTCTCTTTCTGTCATCTCTCTTGCTGTCATCTCTCTTGCTGTCATCTCTCTTGCTGTCATCTCTCTTGCTGTCATCTCTCTTACTGTCATCTCTCTTACTGTCATCTCTCTTTCTGTCATCTCTCTTGCTGTCAAGGAGTGTAGAACTCAGAATATACAAAACAATAATTTTACCGGCTGTTCTCTCCGGGTGTGAAACGTGGTCTCTTACTTACATGACGGACACAAATTTAAGGTGTTTGAAAACAAGGTGCTTAGGAAGATATTTGGTCCAAAGAAGGATTAATAAAATAGAAATTGGAAAAGTCTACATAATGATGAGTTACATACCCTATAGTCATTTTTAAAATATTCAAGTCTCATCGATTACGATGGGTAAGAAAAATTTAGCCTGAATGGGAGGTTCTATAACCGTTTTAAGGGTACTGACTGTTAAGCCCAATGGGAAGAGACCATTGGGAAGACCTAGACGTAGATGGGAGGATAACATTAGAATGGACCTGAAATAGATAGGGTGTAATGAGATGGACTGGACAGAACTACGTATCTCAAGATAGGGATAGGGTTTAATGAGTTTGACTGGATAGAACTAACTCCAGATAGGCATAGGGTGTAATGAGTTTGACTGGATAGAACTAACTCCAGATAGGGATAGGATGTGGCAGTGAAACAATTTAGAATATTATTGCTCTGTCATTAAAAAGTACAAACTGATATTTTTAATGTACTGATTAGTAGCTTAACTATCGATAATCTAACTAAAATGGACTCGGGATTAAATTTACTAAATATATGAAAGACCCGCTTCGGTGGCCGCATGGTATAACGCGCTACTCTTGCAGTAGACTAAACTGCCGATGAAGGGAAGATCGAGGTTTGAATCTCAGTCGGGTGTACTGAGGGTGATTTTTACAAAATGATTTTACACTCTCTCACCGCGCAAATGTGGATACACTTCCTCTAAATATAACCTTCATAATCCGTAAAAACCATTAGCGTAATTACTACATAGGCGTAAAATCCGAATGTGTAGTAAGACAGAGTGCACTATATATTCTAGTAATACAATAGATCGATAATGTTTTCCTAAACCTGATTAATACCCTCCTAAGCCTAGTAGTGATTTATGGCTGAAATCACCAAGCATGTTTATTTCTGACTCACGTGCACTTAATGCCCTCAAAGAGTCCAAATTTCATTAGAACTAAGTTTGCATATGAATCGACACAGCGTGTGTACTTAGTGGATCTGTTGACCCTCCAAAGTCAATATGAACCAGCCTTTTAATCATCTCCGAACCCAAAATATTTGCCCGCTAACGTTTGATGAAAACATTCCACCTGGCCGAATAAGTTCGAATGAGTGTAGAAAAAAAAACCTGTTCATACCACTGTATGCACAGGCCGGCAATTTATTTATTTCATAGACTTTTTAAATAAAGTTGTTAAATATTTAGCTCACCTGGATCTAGTTTTTTTACTTTCTCACATAGATGAAGTATTGTAATAGCAAATTTTTTTCAAGCCACGGGGCAGTGATGGGTCTTCATTTTATGTGTCCCCAAACTCATAAACGTGAGTTTTACGATTTCTGTCCGTCTGTACCTGGGCTGAACTCAAAACATTTTGATCGATTCTTTCATTTACATACATACATACATACATACATACATACATACATTACATACATACATACATACATACATACATACATACATACATACATAAATACATACATACATACATACATACATACATACATACATAATCACGCTGTTCCCTTACGGGGTAGGCAAGAAACTGGGCATATAGCTAAAAAACAACTCCGTACTTAATCCATCCTCACTAACTTTATCCACACTTCCCTATCCTTGACTACTCCCTTCACTTCAAAAGCATCAACACTTGCTCTTTTATTCTTAAAACTCTTTAATATTTCTATTTTTCATATATTTGACTACCATATTTATCCACGCCCTACATGGCCTACCCCTTCCTTTTGATCCACACACTCTACCTTCATATATTTGCTTCGTCACTGGATCCACACTCATCCTCTCAACATGTCCAAACCAACATAAGACACTTCTTTCACATAGACCTATTGGGTTCCTTTTTAAAGCACACTCCATCAACACCAATTCGTTACTGACTCTGTTTATACGAGTTTTTCCACATACATTTCTTATATATCTCGTTGCAACGGCATTCACCTTGTTCTTTCTTCCTCTAAATATAACCTTCCTAATTCTTAAAAACATTAGAGTAATTAGTACATAAGCGTATAATCCAAAGGGGTAGTAAAACGCGGTGATATTATGAAAAGAAGTCCCAGGGCTCCAAGTTGATGGCAACTCTCACACTGCACGGCGCTCTCAACCGATATCATAGCCCGTTCTGGCACCAACGTCTTCTACCAGACGCATAATCTGTAATATAATAGAAGACGTAAGAGGCGCCACCACAAGCTTTGTCTGAACGGTTTCACTTGACCTGGCTCTTTGGTATGAGGGTGGAGATGGTGGAAGGAGGGTGGAAGGAGGCTTTCTCACACACCATCCTTCTCCAGAAAGGGATGTAAACTACCCTCAGGAAACCAATTATCTCTACACCACCTTCCGGGTACCGACCCTCCTCCTTCAATAAAACCCTAGCCCAACCGCCCTCCGTTTTACCAATGCTTACAAACTGCTTGAGTGGCAATCCTATGTTCCGTCCTTTGTTTCCTCCTCCTCCTCCTCTCTCTCTTTCTCTCTTGAGTCCAAAGCTTCATTGATTTTTAACTGTACACTTGGCAAAATACATCTAATTAAAATTAAGTAAGAGGATTTTCTGCACCAATCTATGAGGAGAAGAACCAACATGAAGGGGAACAAGATGGCGCCTTCTAGGATGTATATTAATATAATTTGTGAAGTAAGCAATTGTATTTTTACACCTTCATATATATATATATATATATAAAGACATAGACTAGACTGCCGATGTCGGGAAGATCGAGGTTCGAATCTCAGTTGGGTGTATCAAGTTTTTTCTTTTCAAAAATGTGTTTCAACTTTCACTCCACGCAAATTCGGGTACAATTCCTCTAAATATATCATTTATAATCCTTAAAATCATTAGCGTAATTAGTACATAAGCGTATAGCCCGAACGGGTAGTAAGACGTGGTATAATAATAATAATAATAATAATAATAATAATAATAATAATAATAATAATAATAATAATAATAATAATAATAAACCTGAATATAACGAATAAACAAAAAAACCACCAAAATGATGGAATAAAAAAGATTGAATAAAATGAACAAATTATCATTTATAATAAATCAATAGTAGGCCTGAGCTTTATGTTGCGACGGAGGCGTGGCAGAAAAGCACATGTTTGTTAGAAAGTGTGTGTGTGTGTGTGTGTCCGTTGCCAGAAATGACTGCTTTTGACAGCCCTGTGCTTGAAGAGGCCACATCTAACAGTTCAGTACACCCGCTCTACCTCCTACTACTACCAACCTACCCAAACTTTACTTCCCTTTAAGGTACGTTGACACGTTTACTAGTGGAATAGGATCCGAGTTCAGTTTTAAAAAGGTGGTTCCACTCGCATGGTTTTAGTAGAAAACAAAATGGTGGAAAGTTCTCTCTTTTTTTTATTGGTAGCACCGCTTCTTACTACCTGTTTGGGCTACACGCTCATATACTAATTACGTTAATGGTTTTTAGGGATAAGAAAGGTTATACTTATATGATGTGTACTCGCATTTGTGTGGAGGGAGAATGGAAAACCATTTAGGAACAAAACCATCCTCAGTACACCCGACCAAGATTTGAACCTCGATCTCCTCGTCATCGGTAGTCTAGTTTACTGCGAGAGTAGAGCCTTAGACCATGCGGTCACCGAAGCGGGTTGTCGGAAAGTGTTCGTGCAACTGAAATGCTTATAGAAGAGTTGACATTTGTAGGATATCGGTGTTTGACCCCCCCTGAACCCGAAAAATTGGTTTACACAATGTTGTCTGTCTGTCGATTTGTCTGTCTGTCTGTCGATTTGTCTGTCTGTCTGTCGCTCTATCTTCCCGTTACTCGGCCTAAAGTCGAAACCGTTTTACCGATCTGGATAAAACCTTAGTATTGAGTGTTTCCATAAGTTTCCCCAAGAAATTATTTTTAAAATTATAGATCCAAACTTGAAACAATTATTAAGGTTGGTTTAAGCCTACTTAAGATATTATAAATACAATCTTGAAATGTTTTATGTCATTTACTGGATCATTCATACAATTTTAGGTAAAACAACATCACCCGACTGTGGAAATCCGATAACCGCAGTTCTAAGGTTTCATAAATATACTTAAAATGTAAAATATAAATATATATAAAAATTTTTATATTAAATTTTTTAATCTGGTAAAAATTGTTCACTTATCAATGTCAAGAGAAATGTATTTAAAAAATTATATTAAATGCAAATAAGTAGAAATGAATTTTGTTTTCAATTTTGTTTTCAAGTAAACCAAAATTTGTTTTGCTCTTAATTATTTAAATTAAAATATGTAACTTAAAAAAATTGTATTCTTGAGAAATTAAAAATAAAATATTTTGAGTTTAGCATTGGCTGAAATCGTGACTATGGAAGTTGACACAAATGAAATAATTAAAAAATATTAACTCGCTAATATAATTATGTAGAAAATTAGCTTTGATGATGATAGTTCAGTTTTTGTAAGATAATTTAAAGTAAAATATGTTCTTGGTTGGCTTGAAATGAGGAGGGATACATTCCGTATGAAAATAGAAACATTTCATTCATTGAGATAGTGTTGTGTCGGAAAAAAAAATTAGTGTAGAGATTTATTGGGAAATTAAAATCTTCATAATACATTTTTATTTTCTAGAACTCTCCTGACAAACATTTCCAGTCCTTGTTGGGATCGAGGATTAACTTTTGACACTTTTACTTTACAACACCCGTTGAGATAATATTTATTCTTGTTGCAGATCACAATTGTGTATTTATGACATCTTTAAAAGCGACGCAAAAATAAGAGCCTCGATCAAAATTCGAATTAGGGTAGCTCACTTACGACGGGGACGATTCTTAAACGTTCCATAATGGAGTTAAAAAGAAATAATTGGAAAGGTGAAAACTGTCTGAAAATATTTTAAGAACGTTATGAAATATTAACTCTTCTTTTAAATTGAAAGGGTGACTTGGTGGTCTAGGGGTAAGGTGTCAGACTTCTGTGCTGGGGGTCCGAGTTTCAATCCTCGGTCCCGGCACAGATTTATCTGATTGCCAAACCCTTCCTTCACCTCTGACAAGACGTGTATTATTCACAACCTGTGAATGTGTGGAATACCAGGCCTCCACCGTGGTTCGGATCCCACGTTAAACTGTAGGTCCTCCATTTCATCTAACAATCACCTTACCATTACACATTAGCGTAAGTGCGTATAACCCGAACGGGTAGTAAGACGCGGTGCTAATAATGATAATAATAGTTTTAAATTGACCTATCAAGCAATTCAAAGCTCGCGTTTTTTTTTAATCTCAACAAACTTCCCTCTCTTTCTTGTCTGGTCTATATCTTCCCTCACACACCATAGTCTTAATTTCAGTTCTCCTGATTGCTACTAGAGGCGCCAGAGTTAACCAAGCAAAAGATCATGGCTTCCGTACCTGAGAAATTGGAAGTATTAATTAACGCGCACTGATATGTATACTTTATATTACCTCAAATTGTTCATTAATATATTTCCACGCCCTCTTATATTCGTAGAACGTTCAGATCGCGTGTTTGTTTGTATAAAATAAACGTTCTGGAAATACGGCATTCTTGGCCAACCTTCCGAACTCCAGGTACTCGTATTTAAATAATATTTTAACATAAAAGTTATTAAAATAATTAGGGGAAAAGTTTATGTCACAACAATAATAACATTTTACTAAGTCATTAGTGTTATTTTATAGGTAATGAATGATAATAGCTATTAGAAGTGACAGCATGAAGAACGCAAATATAGGAACTTTTCTATGTGTAAAAAAATGGGGGGCTCCTTCCTATGATAATTGGGGTGTATGAGTGTTTTATATCTCGTCACATGACTGCATTATCCTGATATATTTCCCCAGTGAACTTGTGTGTCCACAGTAACTATATCGACGACAATTTCCGTGGACTATCACATGACCTTTTAACCTCAATACTACTTATTTTAACAACGGAATATTTAATCGGCTTTTGTACTCAAGAGAAAATGTACGTCGGTTTTGGTAAAGGTATAAAGTGTTTGAAAACAAAATGCTTGAAAAAAGATAGAGAGAGAGAATGAAACGAACCAGCCATATTTTCAAAAAGTTTGTACCACTTTATCTCCTTTTTTATTTTTTTAAAACTATTAGCATACGTTATAGGCATATTTAGGAAAGAGGTTGAAGGAGAAAGTTTGTTTTTACAATTAGTATACTACAAGAATATTTTTGTTTTTACACACTTTAGTTTGTGTGTATACACACATGTATTAAAAAAACCACGCAATCAATGTATTTGTGGTTTTAAAAATAGATATATATTTCTCAAAGGGAATTAATGGCTCAAAGGTAATTTTTTTAAAAATACTATGCTATCTGAGGGGTAAGAGGTTTTCAAATTAATTCCCTGTACGAACCTTGTAAGTAAGCTTTGGTTAAGGTATTATATTAGAACAAGTATATTCTGGTATTTTACAAAGTCGATTATTTTACAATAAACGAATAAAAGACTAAACATCATAATAATATATAATACATATATATACACGTATATATAATATAACTACCGGCACATATAGTTTGTTTGAACCAAAAGTAATACAAAATCCCTATACACTTACATCCGGAAAACTATGGTAATACCATTAAATTGTGTTCAAAGTTTCGGCGTACAGCGCCGGGAGAGCAAAGCTGTGGAAGCATGCATGTACAACAGGTTGCATAGGAGTTAGGCGCGCGGCACTACGCACCGTGACATCTTGGAGCACGGCAGCAGAACATACCACAATTAATAGTAAACAACACACCAGTCCATCTAGAAATGCGAATACGTTCTGAGGGTCGTCATCAACGGTCCTACATCACAGAAAGTGCTTGACATTATTACATGTGCAGTGCCGAGCACCTAGCTCCTATGCAACCTGTTGTACACGCATGCTTGCACAGCTTTGCTCTCCCGGCGCTGTACGGCCAAATTTTAAACACAATTTAATGGTATTAGCATAGTTTTACGGATGTCAACACTAACATTTAAGATCAGCTAGTCTTTATTAATATATTTTTCGCGATCACCCCTTCAATTGTTTTAGGACTGTACCTTAATTAATATTGGTTTCTTCTCAACGTAGGTACATCACACATACTTCTAGTTGATCTTTTACAACACGACATTTCACCATTCTTATATTTTTAATATAATAAAAGGGATATCAGTACCACACAAAATAATTTCAAACCTTCTTCTTGTTTGAGTGTATAACTAAAGAGACTTAATACATGTTTCTTTTAAGCACCATGTCTTACTACCTGTTCAGGCTATACGCATATATACTAATCATTCTAGTGAGCTAGGGATGAGAAAGGTTGATTTTAGAGGAAATGTAACCGTATTAGCGTGGAGAAAGCGTGAAAAACCATTTTGTGAAAGCATCTCCAGTACTCTCAGCCGGGAATCAAACCACGAGCTCCCTGTCATTGGTAGGGTAGTCTACTGCAATAATGACACCTTGGACCATGTGGACACCGAAGAAGATATTAATAATAATATTATAAATGTTTATATGAACTATTTATAGTAAACATATACTTAAATACCAAATCTGAACCTAAATGGTCCTAGACGTGTAAGTTTTACAGAAGTGCAGAGTTTTACAGAAAAACACGTGTTTTTACGATATCACTGTCACACAAGTCTACATTATCATAAAAATAAAAAATCTTATAGATACATTTTTTCACTATTTTAATATTTTCCCAGTGTATAAGTAGTAAAACACAGTGCTAAAAAACCAACCTTTTCCTATACTTCGTCGATAGCCTACATCACATAAGCAGGATAAAGTAAATAACCTTTTACTCAAATTTCATAGTTCCTTTTCAAAACCACACGAGGTTAGATCACATATTCTACCGAGGAAACTAAGTTTAAAATAATTACTCTTCTTATTTAATAAAGGAAAGGAAAGACCAGTCATTGACTCTATTCCGGTAACTGCAAGTAGTGTTAAACAGAAATAAAGCTGAAAGAAAACTTGACACAGAGGGGCTACAAAATTCAAAATAATTTGCATATACGCTAGACTAAGTAATGTGTATAAATATAAGTCATAAATTCAATTATTTAGATAATTCAAGTATGCATAAATATAATAGTAGGCCTATATACAGGTTGCAACAATTATATTTTACACATTTCTTTTGATCAATTAATAGAGATGATCAGATCTAGTCCGTAGTAATAATATTTAATTTACACTGTATTTCATAGTAAATACCTACATGGTACAACATAGTCTCTCTCTATCAGTCACCCAGGCAAAATCTTCTCCAAGGACAAAGGGGGGAGAGACAAGGGATGTTTGCAAACCGTTACTCGAACATTCTAGAGGCCAAGCCTTCGTAAACAGCCCTGTTGGTAAGCGGAGTTGAAGACAGCCGTAGTGAAATAAATGATGGTGACTTTAGATGAGTTAAAAAAATAAATAAATCATAAACAATATATATATATAACGTGTACAATGAAGTGTTTGAGATTCGTTGAGATCTTAAGCAACTGTGGGAATAACACTTATTTTTATTTTATCGTATCGAATTAGAAATTGAAAGGGTATTTAGACAAAGTGCACTATATTTTGTATATTTATTAATATTACAACGGAATTGATTGGATCGAGTATCGGAAACGGCTTGATCGCAATCATTATTATTATCACCGCGTCTTACTACCCGTTCGATTAATTTGCACTTACGCTAATGTGTAATGGTAGGATGATTGTGAGATGAAATTGAGGACCTACAGTTTAACGTGGGATCCGAACCACGGCGGAGGCCTGGCATTCCACACATTCACAAGTTGTGATTAATACACGTCTTGTCAGAGGTGAAGGAAGGGTTTGGCAATCAGATAAATCTTTGCCGGGACCAAGGATTGAACCCCGGACTCTCAGCATAGAAGTCCGACACCTTACCCCTAGACCGCCAGGTAACCCTTGATCGCAATCGACAGGTAGATCTCGTGGCAATTTTCAGTCAATCACATAAGAAAACTACATCGTCTTTAAAACAAAAAATCTTTGCACATTTTAAACACGTAAATATATCAAGTAGGCCTACTTTCAAATCATATTTGAGCGTGACCAAAATAGCATTGATCGATTATTAATCATTAATGTTACAATAAAATTAAATAGTTTCGTATGAAAAAAAGTTTTTTAATTTTTTTTATAGAATGATGGGGACGTAGGTATTTGAGGGAAGCTTGAATTCAAGGAAGGTTATAAGATGCACCGATAAAACGTGGGTAAATGTAGAATGGATAAACGATGTGGTATTGTGGGAACTTTGATAAGTTATAGCAACTTCTTTTTAAAAATTGGGTGACCTGGTGGTCTAGGGGTAAGGTGTCAGACTTCTGTGCTGGAGGTCCGGGGTTCAATCCTCGGTCCCGGCACAGATTTATCTGATTGCCAAACCCTTCCTTCACCTCTGACAAGACGCGTATTAATCACAACTTGTGAATGTGTGGAATGCCAGGCCTCC
>CABFWO010002081.1:68943-83446 GCA_902155825.1 Timema genevievae | reverse complement strand
GTCCAATGTGCGGTAACCCATAAGAACACGTGTATTACAGATGTTCCTCTTCCTCGCCTGCCCTGCGTCCAATGTGCGGTAACCCATAAGAACACGTGTATTACAGATGTTCCTCTTCCTCGCCTGCCCTGCGTCCAATGTGCGGTAACCCATAAGAACACGTGTGTTACAGATGTTCCTCTTCCTCGCCTGCCCTCTGTCCAATGTGCGGTAACCCATAAGAACACGTGTGTTACAGATGTTCCTCTTCCTCGCCTGCCCTCTGTCCAATGTGCGGTAACCCATAAGAACACGTGTGTTACAGATGTTCCTCTTCCTCGCCTGCACTCTGTCCAATGTGCGGTAACCCATAAGAACACGTGTATTACAGATGTTCCTCTTCCTTGCCTGCCCTGCGTCCAATGTGCGGTAACCCATAAGAACACGTGTGTTACAGATGTTCCTCTTCCTCGCCTGCCCTGCGTCCAATGTGCGGCGGTCTTTATCGTCACGTCTGGCTAACCGGTGAGAAGAGTCAGAATTATCTCTGCAGTTTAATAACTATGATATAGTTAATCAAATCTGAACAAGTGGGTTCGAGATGGTTTTTGACTGCCGCACATGAAGCTACGCTTTGCTGGGCTGCGCTATGCTATGCTATGCTATGCTATGCCATGCTATGCTATGCTATGCCGTGCTAAGCTACGCCATGCGAGCGAAATCGCGGACCGGGCGATTTTTACATCTCACTCGCGCTACGTTTTGTGCTGCGCATGCGCACAACGGACATTTACCCGCAATAGGCTATGACCTATGTAGTTTTGAAGACTTCAAATAATCTATTAATCCTTCCAAAGTATATCGTAGTACAGCTAACTGTGTGAAACACACGAGAGAAAAAAAACGTCGCACAGCTTAGCGTAGCGTAGCCATAACATAACGTAGCTTTATTTGTGAATCCAGCATAACGATGGGAATGTACGTGATAAGAGATTTGAAAGTGTGAGTGAAGTTGTGGTCAGGTATGAGGCACCAGGCGTGGAATTGTAGAGGGAGGTCACACATGTGGTCAGGTATGAGGCACCAGGCGTGGAATTGTAGAGGGAGGTCACGCATTTGGTCAGGTATGAGGCACCAGGCGTGGAATTGGAGAGGTAGCCATTATAGAGATGCAAATGAACATGAATGATAAAGAAAGGTACATTAAGGAGAACAAAACTCATTGGTTGGGAACAAGAAAATATGGAACAATGTTTTACAATGTACACTACTTTGGGAATTAATTTAAAATAAAAGCGTTGTGTTTTATAATATAATATTAATTACCTACTTAGTGACTTTTGAGATAGATACAGGTTAAAATTTACAGATATAATAATCAACACTGATGACATTTAATTAACAATACCACTCGATAATATTTTATACTTTT
Source organism: Timema genevievae (assembly GCA_902155825.1). NCBI lineage: Eukaryota > Metazoa > Arthropoda > Insecta > Phasmatodea > Timematidae > Timema > Timema genevievae. Next base: position 82,035 of record CABFWO010002081.1, on the reverse strand, counting down.
AATAATATTATATTTTATTTGGTTTTATGCGTGATTAGAAATATGATTAGGATGAAATGAATTTACTGTTCAGTACTTTTTTTTTAACATTAGGCCTATATTTTAAGTTGGTGAGATAAAAATATATTTATCATCATCCAACATCTTGTGCACATGAAAAGAAATTATACTAAAAGTCCTGAGTTCAAGCTTTGATTTGAAATAATTATTGAAAGTTTGAGATGAAAGAAAACTTGAATGTTTGTATTTGATAAGATAAGACAGTGGTTCTCAACCTGGGGAGGCGCGAAGCACTTTCCGAGGGGGTGTGGAACAATTTGGAAATTACATTAAAATCAGTTGAATACATTTATTTTTCAATTCATTTTCCCAAGGTGAGATCATTTTTTCCTGAGATATTGGCACCACTGCCTACTAGTTGTAAGACCCAATATTCAAGAACTCATAAAAACAAAATTCTGCCACCCACCAAATTAATTTCCAGTCAATTTATTTGTACCGCTACGCTGCCAGTGCTACATTGGGTTTTGTATAAAGGAGTGATAAGAAAACAAGATTTCTTAAATATTTTTTTATATTTGTCTGAAACAATATTGGGAATATTGGGCGTGGGCATTGGATAAAAAAATATGTTAGAGAGAAGGGGGTGGGAATTTGATAATCTACCAAGGGGTGCGTCAGCTCCAAAAGGTTGAGAACCGCTGAGATAAGGTACTAATCTCACCTTCCGGTACCTGATGATTTGGTTGAGAATCACTAGGATATATATATATATAAATTGATTGTGAAGGTTTTGTTTGTGAAACCCTGTTGGATTCAACCACTTCTAATATTTGACATTTATGTTGTAGAAACTTAGTAAGCTTTTCATTGTCAGCAGTGTGATCGCTGATATTGTAGTTTCTCATTCACTTTGTGTTGTGTTATCTAATTTGTTTGTGATAAGATGCATCAAGAGAGTCTCCGACGTATATTTCCAGACCCTTCTTTTTCCACCCGCGGTGACTCATACAAAGCCTGCGCATGTTTGCCCACAATTGCTCTTTTGTTTTCGTATCGCTCTTTCAATGGAGTCCAAGATATATCACAGCTGTTGTTGGCTGAACTTTCTAAAGGATTTTGCTGCATCACCTTTCTTTCACCGTTGCCCTTAGATAGTGAAGTTTGTGTATGTTAGTTAACTCACTATTGGTATGGACTTAAGTTAGTTTGTAAGTCGTTTGATGATTTGATCAATCGGGTCAGAAAGTGCGCGTTAGATCCGTTACCTCAAATAGAAATATAAAATAAAATAATCAAACGCTTTACTCACTAATGTGACCTAAATTAAGCTATTATTAGCACTGCGTCTTACTACCTGTTCGGGTTAAAGGCACTTACGCTAATGTGTATTGTGAATGTGTGGAACACCAGGCCTCTACCGTGGTTCGGATCCCACGTTAAAGTGTAGATTCTCCATTTCATCTCACAATTACCCTACCATTACACATTAGCGTAAGTGCGTACAAACCGAATGGGTAGTAAGACGCGATGCTAATAATAATAATAATAATAATAATAATAATAATAATAATAATAATAATAATGATAATAATGATAATAATGATAATAATGATAATAATGATAATAATGATAATAATGATAATAATGATAATAATGATAATGATAATAATAATAGTTAGGTTGGATATGCTTTTCTATATCTTTGACTTTTATTTTACGCTCCAGAGCCTCGAGTTATTGTGAGCTATTTATTTATTTTTATATATGCCATACTTTATATAATATTATTTCTACTTAAATATCGACGTTGCATTTTTGAAGACTAGTTTAGTATTAAGTAAATTTTAAATTTAATATGGCAGACATTTTATGCAACGAGGCTGTTTATTTTATATAATTTAATTAGTGGGGGAAAAAAGTATAACATTTGACCGCCATTATAATTCGTCCACGCGCTTTGGAAAAAAAAGAAGAGATAAGACTGTGCTACCATCTAGCGGATAAACTGGTACTGAAAATGACGTCTCTTTAAATATTCTATCAAAACACAGGTGATTTAAGAATCATTATTTTGTCTGTGAATAAAGATTTGTCGAACTGACGTTTCTTTGAAAGATTTATAGAAGGAGGTCCGGAGATCATTTATATGTAATGACTTGGACAGTTTACATTGTGTTTTAATTATTAATCTTCTGTCAAAATTTACCTGCCACGCAAATTAATATATGAAGTTTTCAAATTAATGGGAGATGACGTCAGACTACTTCGAACCGAAAGGAATCACGGGAAGTAAGAGGAAAGAGGGGGCTGCCGCGAGCAATAATTGAAATGAAGACAGACGTGTTTCGAAAGTCTTTCAAGACATTTTAAATTATTTTGTGTCAAGAAATTAGAGACGGTGTCAAAATCTACCACTCAGGACATGAGGAAGTGACTACAAATACAAAGAGACAATTATTGAACTGACTACGACAACTATGACAAGAAGAATCAAAAAAAGGATTTTTCTTGATTGGGCCTACAGCAATTCAGGTGAGCGCCAGCCATTTTTATTTTCCTTTTTAAACATTAAATTTTGTATCGACCTTCATCCGCACCATCAGAGGTCAAAATTAATCCTCAAGATAAAATAATATGTTTCAAAGTTATTTTTCTTTTATTTTTGAACAGTAATATATAATATATATGTATATTTGTCCATTTAAGAAGCTGATTTAAAATTATTACGGACACCTGTATTTCTCATTATTTTGACCAGGAGGGGAGTAGCTAGATTTTTTCTTACTACAGCTTAGTGACTGTTTGTTCCCACTTAAAAGATAATTATAAAAGGACTTTACATTTTTAAAACTTCAACCAACTTAATTGTTAAACAAAAGGAATTAATTGTTGGCTTAGTGTTATGTTTAGTTTGTTATTGTTGACCCGGTATATATTTTATTTTCATTGTTAAAGAATTTCAATGCTAACTACCCAGTATTATTTTCCTTTGCTAAACCATTAGGCCTATATTATTTGATTTATTATTATTACAGCAGCTTCACTATTCTTATGCATTTATATGCATATATTATATATTTATTTTGCTAAAGATTATTATTATGTGTTTCTTCTCATGACGTCTGACAGGCAGTGTTTTTTTAAAAAAACTAAAATGCTATAGCAAACTATCTTAAGTTATTATATAATTTAAATTAGCCAAACAATTAATGCTCTTATTATTTTATTTTATTTATTTTTTAACACCCCACACTCTTAGTTTGTTTTTTTTTGGCCTATGTCTCATCTTGGAGCTCTGGCGGTAGGCAACCTACGAAGACCCAGGTTCGTTTCCAGGATGAGTTACATTGTTGTATACTTTTATCTGGAAGCCGATGCATATTTATTTTAAAACCCAGAGGATACCCCGAGATCTATATAATTATAATAAATATATAATAAAAATATAATAAAAATACGGTTCAAAATATTGGACAATATAAAATGTTTTCTGTTGAAAAGTTATGATTTGTTTTGCTTTTTAGCACCGTGTCTTACTACCCATTCGAGCTATACGCTTATATATATTAATTACGATAGTTGGATATGAATGAGAGGTTGAATTTAGAGGAAGTGTGCCCACATTTGTGGGGGGGGGGCGGGGGGAGAGTGAAAAACCAGGTGGGGAAAACTACCCTTAATACACCTGACTGGGATTGACAGTCTAGTCTATTACGAAAGTAATACCTTAGACCATGCGGCCACCGAAGTGGGTTATAATTTAATTTAATCATAGTTTTATTAGTAGTCATGAAGAAATGACAAATTGATATTTATCTGTATAAAGATGGTGAAAATTGTACAAAATAAACAAACTTTGATTACAAACAAAGGATGAAAGTGGATGCTTAGACATCTTTTTAAGTATTTTCTAGTTACACAAAAATAATATTTCTGTAACTTCATTCTTAAATTTTAAAAAGTGCCAAAAATTTTATTTTAATTGTGTTTTGAAACATAGAGGAAAATGTTAGTATATATATATATATATATATATAAAGGTGTAGTAGTAGTAGTAACAGACTTGGGTAGCGGTGGTGACAGGACCAGAGAAAGAAACAGGAGTGACAGCAGACACCTTAGCTCAGTCGGTAGCGTGTCTGTCTACTGAGCTAAGGGCCCAAAGTTCGATTCCTGGCATGGCCAAAAAAATAATTATTATTGGCGAAATGTGGATTTCCCCTTTCACGGTGATGAATTAACGGCCGGGGAATTGGATGTTGTGCATGTCCTAGATTTAAGTTATACTCTTAAGACATATGAAGCTACGATAGGTCTAACAAGCTGGTAGTGGAAAATATATGGCTTGAATACAAAACTGACCACAGACTGGAAACAGTAATGGATGTAAAAGTACATATGCGTAAAACCCAAACGGTTAGTAAGATGCGGTGCTAAAGATAAAAAAGTAATGCCTCATATCTCCCTACTTTTAGTTTACAGATATAATTTGTATAGACTACAAATGGGTCAACTAAATTCCTTGGTCTAATCATCTTCCATTTCATTTAAGTGGAGGAAGGGAAAGGATGATAGATTTCCTCCCAATTGCTTCATTTATAACCTGTACAGGCAACTACTGGTGGGCATAAACGTGTAATATAGACACCTGTACAGGAAACTACTGGTGGACATAGACGTGTAATAAAGACACCTGTACAAGCAACTACTGGTGGACATAGACGTGTAATAAAGACACCTGTACAGGCAACTACTGGTGGGCACAGACGTGTAATAAAGACACCTGTACAGGCATACTACTGGTGGGCATAGACGTGTAATAAAGACACCTGTACAGGCAACTACTGGTGGGCATAGACGTGTAATAAAGACACCTGTACAAGCAACTACTGGTGGACATAGACGTGTAATATAGACACCTGTACAGGAAACTACTGGTGGACATAGACGTGTAATATATACACCTGTACAGGCAACTACTGTGTGGGCATAGACGTGTAATAAAGACACCTGTACAGGCAACTACTGGTGGGCATAGACGTGTAATAAAGACACCTGTACAGGCAACTTCTTGTGGGTATAGACGTGTAATAGACACCTACATTGCTTGTGAAGTAACTTGAACATTGTGTATATCGAGTCCACAAGGTTATATTTGGTAAGGTTGTGTCTTCACACTATTTGACTGGATAGGGAAACAGACATTTCCAATTCAACTCTAGACGTTACCCAAAATAAAACAAGTGACAGTTGTCATAACTCCCCATAGATAACGCTAATTTGACAGATATCACCTTTCAACTCTAATTAAAAGAGTTAATAAAGACTATTACACAAATTTTTCATTAGTGCTGACTATAGAACTATGTATGATTATATCCAAAGTTCACCTAAAAAACTCAATAAGATATAATCTTATGGCTGATGTTAACTATATTTAAAACTGACCACATTCAATGAAAATATTAATAAACATTAAACAGTCCTACATTCTGATATCTAGAAAAGTTACTAGATCTACTTTAACGTATCACGCAGTAAAAATAAATTGCACAGACTTTATCTCGCTTTTATCTTAAAAGAAACATTTACTAAAAACTCGTAAGATTTTTGAAACGAAATAATAGGTATAATATACATTGTTGTAGGAACCCGAAACCAAATATCATATATGAAGTAATATACACTCATTACACTGTTACTTACTCTACGGCATTAGGAACTAGGAATAATGTTACAGTAAAATTGAGAAAAGTGAAATATCTTTATCAACCAAAGAGCATAAGAATCAAATTAATTTTCAAAGACCTGAATTAAAAATTATATTTCCGTATAGCTCAAGAGCTATTGATTTTATAAAAACATATTTCAAATAAAATATTTGTATCCTTAATAGCACTACAGCCGTGAAATTATAAGCTATTTTGTATCTTAAATAATTGCAGAGAAATGATCAAAATAGAAAAATTACCCCACTTGTAAACTACCCTCAAAGTAATTTTCATGAGAAAATAAGAAGTTCCATCTTGTTTATAATAATAAAAAACAGTGTCTAGATATAAAATTTAATAAAAATTGTTTGAGCTAATTTTGATAAAATCAACTTTTTTTTCTCTCTTTTTACCCTTCAGTAAACTACCCTTAATTTTAGAATTAGACATATAACTCCAAAAACTCCTCGGGGAGATCTTATGAAAACCCTAGATACCAAGTTTTATCACAATCGGTAAAATAGTTTCGGCTCTAGCCCGAGGTACAGACAGACAGACAGACAGACAGACGTGATCATGAAAACAACTTTTTCAGTTTCAGAGGATCATGAAACGTCAACATTTTTCAAAATCTCGATTTTTTTTTTGTCAATCTCTCCCAAGTGACGAGAGAAAGTAAAGATTATATTAAATATATCGGATATTTTATCGTATTTTGAAAAGTATCGTAATATACCGCTAGCCCTAACCATGACAGGAGCAAAGTTTTTAGGAGGATAATGACGCACCCCAGAAAAGTGAGCGCGAGCGAAATTCCGCCGTCGAAGAAGAGGAGCCGACGACGTCCTCACCTCATTAAGCGTCCGTCACGGTGACATGAACATAGGCTCTTGCAAAAATAAACACACGGACATGTAGGAATTCGACCGGACGGGAGTGTATTAGAATGCGACCTGTGACCAGAGAAGAAATTTGCTAAAGTGTGGATAGATAACCTCAACTCCTACTTCACTGTAAATTTTAAATAAACCATTTTAATTATATTTATTTGAGTTTGCGAATAGCAACAAAGTTATATTTTACAGAACAATTTTGATAGGAAGAGCCTTTAATAAAATATATATATATATACATATATTTTAGCACCGCGTCTTAATACCTTTCCAAATTTTTCGCTTTTGTACTAATTCCAATAGTTTTAAGCATTAGGGAGGTTATATTTATAAGAAGTGTACCCGAATTTGCGTAAAGGAAGAGTGGGAAACCATTTTAGAAAAAAACACAACCTTAGTACGCCCGACCGAGATTCGAACCTCGATATCCCTGTCATTGAAAGTCTAGTCTACTGTGAGAGTAGCGCCTTAGACCATGCGGTAACCGAAGTGGGTTACTGTTTTATTAGTATTATTTTATAAATGGCGTACCTTAGTAAGTTAGTCAATGAACTTTCGAGCTGCTAATGCCATAGAGTAGGTAAGTGAATGCATTAAATAATTCTGTCCACCACTTCATACAACCCGCCCGGGCTATTCGCATACTCACACTAATGACGAAGGGATGAATAAATTATAATTAAGAGGAGATATATCCGTATATTCTCAAAGGACAAGTGAAGAACTGTAGATGAAGACCATCTCTTTATACCCGGCTGGGTTTTTAATCCTGACCTTGTAACCATAAAACCAGACAAAACCGGACTGACGCTTTTATGTCTCGGTATACATGTCCTGGGATTGAACCCCAGGCTCACGTGTAGAGAGTCGGGAACAATATTCCCCTGACCAATCCAGGATGCTTTTTCTCTACGAATTTTTACCTACACTTCATAGTCTATCCTAGAAAGAACTATTTCTAACTAAAGATTTGTGGGTGGTCCTTCCCGTTAACACCTGCGACAGGATAAATCAGGCCCGTTGGTGGTCCTTTCTGTTGACACCTGCAACAGGATAAATCAGGCCCGTTGATGGTCCTTTCCGTTAACACCTGCGACAGGAGAAATCAGGCCCGTTGGTGGCTCTTTCCGTTAACACCTGCAACAGGAGAAATCAGGCCCGTTGGTGGTCTTTTCCGTTAACACCTTTGACAGAATAAATAAGCCCGTTGGTGGTACTTTCCATTGACACCTCTGAAAAGATCAATAAGGCCCGTTGGTGGCCCTTTCCGTTGACACCTGCGACAGGATAAATCAGACCCGTTGGTGGTCCTTTCTGTTAACACCTGCGAAAAGATCAATAAGGCCCGTTGGTGGCCCTTTTCGTTGACACCTGCGACAGGATAAATCAGGCCCGTTGGTGGTCCTTTCTGTTAACACCTGCGAAAAGAGAAATAAGGCCCGTTGGTGGCTCTTTCCGTTAACACCAGCGACAGGAGAAATCAGGCCCGTTGGTGGTCCTTTCCGTTGACACCTGTGACAGGAGAAATAAGGCAAATTGACAGTCTTTTCTGATAATTCCTGTGAAAGACGAAAAAATTACGAATCAGCAGTCCTTCCCAAGAACGCCTGTGAAAGGACCTTCAGTGGTACTTCTCAAGAATGCCTGCCTGCGAAAGAGGGGAAATAAGGTCCTTGTTGTAAGACTCCGCGACGATGTAAGTGCATGAGTGGGAAACAAATGATGTACGACTCATTCCTCGATAGACCAGCCGTGACCACGTGCGAGACTTGACATTCCGCCATGATATACGGCTGTGTGACGTCACAAGGCTCGTTTAGCGGACAACACTCACTCATCCATCACCTCTGTGTGGCCTCATGTCATTGGTTCGATCATCCGCTCAAACACTTTTATTGTGTGTGTATGTGTGCAGCGAGTCATACAACCCGTCCCGGTACATCTGGGTATTTAGGAGAAAGGAGAAGTTTATAAAATATGTACCCGCATTTTTGTGGAAAGAGGACAAGAAACCGTTCGTAGCAGGACCGGATATGAGGGAGGGCGATAAGGATGATAAAGAAATGGTCCACCTCGGTGGTCTTGGGGTAAAGTGCTTGCCCTCAGGGCCCGATGTTCGTGGGTTCAAACCCAGCTGAGGTCGACGGATCTTTCTTGAGAGATACAAATTCGTAGCACAACTTCCTTCGGAGAGGAAGTAAAACTGTCGGTCTAACGTCGATTGTGGACATGTAAAAGAACCCTACAAGATACGTGAAAATACCTTTCCCGACAAAATGTGTAGGTCCTTTCACTCTCGCTCATAGAAATTCTCGTGTGCTGATATATTCAGTCGGTTCGGAGGGTGCACGTTAAATATCTAGAATAAATAAAATAAATTAATAGAATATCAATCTCTTTTGGCTCTATAGATTGCAATCGTGGTAAAATATTGAAAAAATTAATTATAATAAAAATATATAGATGTTTATTTACTTGCTTTGGTGGCCACATGGTCTAAGGCGTCACTCTTGTATTGGGCTAGACTGCCGATGACTGGGAAATCTAATCCCGGTCGCGTGTACTGTGGAGAGTTTTTCCACTCTCCCATCATGCAATTGCGGGGAAACTCCCTTCTTAAACCACTATCGTAATTAGTATATAAGCATATAATCTGAACGGGTAGTAAGACGCGGTGCTAAAAAACAACCATACACCCAGAAGTGTGAGGTTGGAGATGGAGTTTGTTTCATTTCTAGGTAGCTACGAAAATAGTTCACTCTTTGTGTGTTCGGTCCGTTGGCCAAGTAATAATTTCCAAGTTAGGGCTGACAGTTTAGGTTGTATACCAGGCACTTTGGTATCGCGGCAACTAAGTCCCAATTTTAGAGCTATCTGGCAAATCCCTCGTAAATTAAACCAAGACCATTGCGCATGCGCATTATTGGTATGGTGTAAATGTCTTGTAACCACTAGTATGCGTGAGAAAGCTCTAAAACTAAAATAACGGAAATGACGGTGATAGTAATGGCACATATTAAGCTATCTAAACTGTATGTTAGAATTTTAATTAGTTTTGTTTAGCTAATGCTATATTATAATCAACACACAGTAAAATCATTTCGAGTAAACTTCGACGTTTTCTGACATTCGCAACGGAGGGAAGAAAAACTACAAAGTTTGATTTCGACGAACCATGAAATACAATATATTTTAAACTCGAAAGAATCTAATCTTTTGTATGTGTTTCTTTTTAAAATTTTTTATTGCGATCTCATTTTGTAAATGAATGCATGAAAAGGGGACTCAGTGAAATTTCCGCTCAAATGGAATGTTGTGAAATTTGGGCTCAACCGGCTCGCCTAACCTAACCTAACCTAACCTAACCTTTGATCAAATGGAAGTTGTGAGCGGATATTTCGCTGAGTGGAACCCTCGCGACACCGTGTAGATATATAAAAAGGCACCTGAACGGGGAAATGAGTCAAGATAATCCGACTTGACGCTTTACCGACTAAGATATGATGTAGCCCCCCTTTGACAGTGTCGTTCAAATTATTTTAAACCTCCAAACGTACTCACGTAGAGCCCATTTACCATAGGAGTGGAGGTAGCTGAGCGCTATCAGACGATGTAAAAACCGTTAAGGATGTTGCCTACCTATGACGTCACGGCAGGTCAAGATAGGATTTCACATGTTTGTGAATTTACGTTTTACTCAGAGAGTTTTAAAGATCCACAAACAAAAATGTAAGTTCCCAAATAATTTTTAAAATAGTCCTACAGAGTCAAAATGGTATTAATTTCATTTTAAAGTGTTTTTTTGTAAACGTATTTTTTATAAATCATCTACAACTCAGGCTATTTGGCTTGGTCACGAAAATGTCCTGTATTAGTCTTCCTGCTAGGCTATATACTAAAAAATTATGTGGAAGCAAGTGTCTATCTGGAATAGGAAATAAGAAAAACGTAAATTTAAAAAACAAGTCAATGTTTTCATGGAGCAAATAGTATAGCGAGTGTATAAACTCGTCAGAGGAAGAGGAAAAGTGTTAGCACATAGACCAGAGCCCTCTCAACGCGAACTGTTCATTTTCTTCCCTCTCTTTCTATTTAGTACATTGGTGTCTAAGTGCGATAGTGCTTAGACTGCTTAGGTGCGTCAAGACTAGAACAAAACATGTTCGTTGTTCGGTTCGCTGTGGCCGAGTGTCCAGACTTGAACAGAACATGTTCGCAACGTGTTGCCATAGTTGGGTTTTTTAAAATTATTTTTATCAACGAATAAAACGGATATTAAATTAAACAACTGGAGAACAGAAACACTCGTGTCTGTGTTTGTTTATTGTGATATTATATATATTGTATTTAAGTAGAGATTGTTATAAATAAATTTAACAAATTACTTTATGTATTAACTTTATTTATCTTAATTTTACAACATCTCCTATTTGATAAACAAAAAAATGGGGTGTGGCTGTGTCATGGACACGGCCGTGTGTTGTACGTGAATACGTTTATGTAACGGGTTATATACCGCGCGCGATGCGTCACTGTTCTCGCTTATCGTAATGAATTCTTTGATCCTCTAGCTATCCAGTGGTATAATTTAATTTTGGATGTAGAGGAAAGATTCGAAACTACAACACCAAACTGTATCCCCGCGATTTTGTTATCATTAGATTTTTTGGATTGCCCCCGTATGGTAGCAAATTTAAAGACGTATTCACGTCAAAAAAAAGTTTCTGGAAGTAACAATTTGGGAACAATCAGTCTATTAGGTCGTATTAGTAAAACGAGGCATGCCAACTCGGAAATTAGCAGCTGGTAAAAAAGGTGCAGCATCATTAACAGAAAATCTGATAAAAAAGGATGCCTTTGGCCTTACCCCTACCCGTCTCGCTGGCCGCAAGGTCTAAGGCGTCACTCTAGTGTTACACTAGACTGCCGAGGATGGGTAGATCAGAGTTCGATCACAGTCGGGTGCAGTGAAGTTTTATTTTCCTAAATGGTTTCCCTATGCTCTCCACGCAAGTGTGGATGCACTTCTTCTAAATTACACCTATCTCATCCCTAGCCGATTAGTGTACTTAGTACATAGGCATATAACCTGAAACGGTAGTAAGACGCGGTGCCAAAAAAAATCCTCCCCTAGTTGTCCCTAATTACCCTACTTAGGGCGTATTTTGCTTATTGAGGTCAAGCAAATATTTAACCTACAAAACAGTGTTTTATATATAGGTATATATAGATATATATACATATCTTAATTAATAAATATCCTTTTAAGAGGGACAATAAAGAAAACACCTCCAAACAGTGTTTGAAGGCATCGATGTTTTTGTTTATTTTTTATCAAGTGAGGACACTGTCTTCCTTCTCTGAAAGAGTCCTTTGTATTATGTTGTATAATGTGGTAATCCTAGCCAAAGAAGTGCTCCTGCCTCTAAACCCTAAAGCTTTAATGAACTACGTTAATCCACACTGCTGAAAAACTTTTTTTTTCCAAGCACCTCGTCTTACTACCCGTTCGGGTAATATGCTTATGTACTAATTACGGTAATGGTTTTAAGTATTAGACAGGCTATCTTTAACGGAAGTGTAGCCGCATTTGCGTGGAGATTGATTGAAAACACATCTTCTAAAAACCACCCTCAGTACACCCGACCGAGATTCGAACCTCGATCTCCTCGTCGTCGGCATTCTAGTCTAAGTAGCGCGTTAGGCAACGCGGCCACCGAAGCGGGTGCTAATGGTTTTTAAAGTAAACGCCAAATGTCTAAAACTAAAAGTCTCTATAGTGTGTGAGAAGTTTCAGACAATATATTTCCCTCCCTCGGCAGAATAATTACTATTCCAGACACGCAGAATGTAGAGAAGCGACCGCCAGTAGTAAATTGCCTAAGAGTTTTCCATTATACTTGTGTGGGCTGTGTTTTTTTTTTATCCAGTTTACGTTTTTCCTCTATTTTCATGACATCTCCAAACCATCTGCGCCGGACAACTCAATCTTCAATTTCCTCTCTTCTTCCATTCTAAAATGTTTGTTCCACCTTCTGAAATTGCCTTTCGGTTTCGTAACGAACTTACTCGATATTGTCTTTGATCACGCCATATATATTTATTTTCAAACTTGTTTGTTAATCCATGGACCAGGTAAACTTGAACGCTAATTATTAGAGATGTGCGAGAAAAATATCGAGCTTTGAGAAAACGAGACGATAAAATGTCCTTTGAAAGTTTAAAAAATGTAAATTTTATTTATTTAAGATATACATGGTTAATAGGGTGTTAAAGTTCTTTTTTTTTTACTTTTGATTATCTTTTAGTTTGTTTAAACACTTAATATATAATGCAACACATTTTAAATGCAATTAATAAAATGGTGATGGTTACGATGCATACAATTTATAATTTAATTTTATAATGTAATAGTTCATAACGTCAAAATTTGATATTGAGCAAAAACATCTCTTAACGAACACTGTTTTTTTTGGGGGGGGGGG
>CABFWO010002081.1:54348-65956 GCA_902155825.1 Timema genevievae | reverse complement strand
AACGAGAATGTATTTTGGCACTAATAAATTGAATCCCCTCGGTTTCCTGAATTCCCGAAAGTCCCTCCATGCTATAACGAAAACGTTGGTTTCCGCAAGATTTATGAGCAGATAGGGAGCAGCCCTTTTTACCCCCATCTCTTCTACTCGCCGATCTTACGAACGTTGTCAATCTCGAAATGAAAAGTTTCCGTGTCTAGGAGACATTGGTCTGAAGACCGGCCGGGGGGGGGGAACGAGCCTTACTGTAGGTCTATTGGACCAATAGAGTGACCCCCCCAAGGGGTGTCCCAGTGAGGCTTTATGACGTCACCGTCAGGACAATAGGTTCTCCAGACTGATATTCCATGTCACGTGATCGTAGCGTAGGTATACTGTCGTGTTCACAGGGGCGACCCGAAGTAAGTTTTGCGCCAGGGTGGTTTATAGCACCCCCCCTCCTCTATATAACCGGGGGATAATAGAAAAATATGAGACTAATCCACAAACCTACCCATTTCGGTGGTCGCATGGTTTAAGGCGCTACTTTCACAATAGACTGGACTTCTGATGACGGGGGAAAGGTTGAGCGTACTGAGAGATTTTTTTTCTAGATAGTTTCCTCACTCTCTCCACGCAAATATGGGTACAATTCCTCTAAATCTAACCTTCCTCATTCCTAACACATTAGCGGAATGAGTACATAAGCGTATAATCCGTATGGCTGGTAAATCACGTCACAATAAAAAAACCTCCAAACCTAACGTAATCTAGGCGTGACAGGAAATTAATCTGAAGGGAAACTCTACATATCATACGCCAAGCGATTCATTGTGAGATTGTACGAAAATGGTTAGGCTCGCAAAGAAAACTATAAGAACATGTTTTGTAGACAACACTCTCATACTCGTACTTTATTTTTTTTATTATGATCAACATTTTGAATATAATGAATGGTTTACTATATAATTGCACAGAAAAAAAGTTTTGGGGCATCATAATTTGTATTCAAGATAACCAATACAAACCAACTTTTTAATAGTGACACTATATCCTATTTTATTCGCCACAATATGTCAAATTTCATGAACATAGAGCAAAAAACTAAGATTTAGGATTATTTTTTTACTCCACAACGTTTTAGTACCTGTTAGGGCTATACAGATACATAATTGCACTAAAGGAATAGGAATTTTAAAGGAAATGTATCCACATTCGTGTGAAGGGAGATCGGAAAAAATATTAATACCAAAAAAAATCGCCCTCACTATATCCAACTGGTATACGAATCTCGATACCCCATCCCTTATAATCCAATCCAACACAAGAATGACGTATTAGACCATGCGACCACCGATGCGGGTTATTTCGGATGATTATTTATGAACAAGACTCTTCATACCAGCCCAAAGGTAAAACCTTAAAATGTTCATCAACGTTTGATATCAACTTTTGTCTGTGGTTTTTTTTACGTTTTTTATGTCAGAAATAATAATCACTATCTATCAAACTTAATGGGACGGTAATTAAGATGTCTCAACATTTCCCTGAAGGGTGAAGAGCCCCATTGAGAGTGAAAATATTATCAGTACTGATATCGAACCTAGAGCACTGCATATAAACAACCTTTGCGCCGGGAATAGTAGGGTCCTGTACTGTAGGACAATGTAATACACAAATAGGAATATATTTTGGCATCACTTGCTACCGAGCCTCATTAACCACCCGGAAAGTGATTAATATGCTTTAGGTATTACTTGTCGACTTCGGTGACATTGGCGTAAAAATGCTCGGGTTTGAACCCAACTTAAGTAGACGGATCTTTTTTGAGCGATAAAAAATCCGTAGCACAACTTTCCTTCGGAGGGGAAGTAAAGCCGTTAGTCCCATGTTGATTGTGGATATGTAACTCTCGCTCATAGAAATTACTGTGTGGAGAGCAACGGGGAACTACCACACATAGGATTTCTACCAGTTCACATCAAACCATCCTTCAGGTTGTTGACTTAAGAAGAAGGTATTACTTCATTTATCCTCGGTTTGGGCTATCCACTTTTAGACCGAATAATTATCTTAGGAATCACGGTAGGGGTATATATTAAAGACAATGCATCAGCAAACGCCTGAATAAAAGACAAAAAACTTCAAAATATGTTTAAGGAACTCTCCTAATATAACCAGCAGAGGTTTGAACCACAGATTCTCTAGTTACCGTCTTACCTACTTAGCTACTTAATCCATGGCATTAGGAACTCGAAAGTTCTTTAATGCACTAACAAAAGTAGGCCACCTATCCCTATCCTGAGATAATTCTATCCAGTCTATCTCATTAGACCCCATCTCTCTCAGGTATATCCAAATGTTATCCTCCCATCTGCAGCTGGGTCTTCCCAGTGGTATTTCCCCATTGGGTTTGCCATTCAATACCCTGAACGCAGTTCTAGATACTTCCATTCGCGCTGTATGGCCTGCCCACTGTAACCTGCGAGATTTTATAGCCCTAACAATGTCTGGTGATGAGTACAGGGTATGCAGCTCATCATTATTTAGCCAACTCCACCCCACTATCTTCATCAATTTTTGGACCGAGTTTCTTCCTAAGCACCCGGTTTTCGAACACACTAAATTTCTTTTCGTCATTTAAGGTAAGAGGCTACGTTTCGCACCCATAGATCAAGTTACTGTCTGCCGATGATTATTATTATTATTTAAGGATTTAAAGGCACATCGACATCAATAATATTAGCGACTAGAATTCAGTATTTATATTGTATAAGTTAGCCTGTCTCCAATCTCGAATATATTCAAGAAACCTAATAATCATTATTTAGCACTAGGCGAATTTTCGCGATTGACTTGGTTACGTCATGGTATCGAGGGGCTTACGACCAAGTGGTTTTGACCAAGGTGGAGCGCGAAGACAATTTTGAGATGTTTTTCTTTAAAAAAAAAATGTTGGTTGGGGTAGAGTAGATCTAATGGCTGGTAGGTGAATTTATGTAATCCCATAACATGTACTGCAAATCGACGGAAAATTAGCTTTTTAATTTTATTTAGATTGGCGCTTATTTTGACTAGTCCTAATATTTACACAGCATATCTTTCCAAAATTAACCTTAAGAAAACATGAAATACGTACGTAATATTAGATAGGCCTAAATCATATAGTACTCTCTTTCTTTTATCAATAACTAAACGGTTTTTAAGTACCTACTTAATGTCATATATTTCTAGCTAGTAATTACTATCCATTTTAATTTACAAACACTTAAAATCCATTGACTATGAAGTTATACTCGTTTAAATCTAACATAAGAAGTGTTGCTGTTTTGAAATTGGCGCACAAATTCTCGGCTCATTGGTGGTAACCATACTGTTTATTCTGGTCAAGGAAAGCGTTACCAGACCGAGCTCTGGTATCGCCTTGGTCATAAACATCTCGTAAACATCGATACCAGGTCAACCGCGAAAACTAGTCTAATTTGTATCTACATGTAGGCTATTGTAGACAACCCCTTGAGTATTTCTGAACAATTTTAGAATGGGTGAAATTAGTATAAATATTCATGGACATTTCAGTATCTATGTTAAAAAAAATTAGCTCTGCATCTTACTACCCGTTCGTGTTATACGCCAGTATTTATATTAATAAAATGAAGAGTTTGTTTTTCATGAGCATTGCGCGATATCTTATGCATATAGGGCCGGCATTTTAAAATTAGTAGCACTTTTGCACAAATATGTGTGCCACAAAGCTGGAATTTTAAAATTTTGATTAGATTTTTTATAATTTATTAAAAACGGGGTTGGAAGAAATTAAATTAAGATATTTTTTTTGTCTGTCTCTTTGAAGCAAAGAAAAGCGTTGTCGGGGGTAACCAAGTAATTCATTTTGTGTGGTGTCTGTAAAGGCCCTCGAGTAATGTCGCGAAGACAAGACAGTCGTGCTGCTTTCTTGCAGAAACAATAAAAATTTTCGGCCATATTTATAAATATAAACATTATTATTTTAATAGTCTACATTATATTACCCGCTTCGGTGGCCGTATCGTCTAACGCGCTACCAACCAACCAAAACCACCCTCAGTACACCCGACCGAGATTCGAGCCTCGATCTCCCCGTCATCGGCAGTCTGGTCTACTGCGAGAGTAGCGGGTTAGAGCTTGCGGCCACTGAAGTGGGTAATATTTGTAGTAAAATTGAATATTTCACATTTATTTTTCAGTCCTGTTGAAAACTATTATCCAATGAAAATGTAACAAAAAACTTAACACATCCTAGTTTATTGCATTACATCTCACATCAATTTAAAAATAACTCTTAGACTAAACATATTTAAAGTATGGAAAACAAATGAAAGAATGAAGTTTCATCCTTGCCCAATGATAAGGCGTTAGCGGTAAATTCAAATTTGCAACGCCATTTGCGACATGTAGCGGAGCTCAATGCCTTTTTAGCGCGTCAGAGGTCGCCCCCTCTTCAAAACATCATTATGAACTCTGAAAAAAAAAGTGAAACGAGATTGGATCGTTTAATGTCCCTTCAGAACGGTAGAGGGTTGGGGGGGGGGAAGGGCGTATGTAGAGCTAATATATGTCGACTTTACTAATATTCAAAAAAACACGAGGAAAAAAATACACATCTCCCTATTTGTTGGTATAAACAAGGTCATGTGTTTTATTTTATAAATATTTAGCTACCTCGGTAAATAATCTTTAATTGATGTTGAGGTACACCTACAGTAGTTGTCTAGCTCCTGGGCATATCTACAGTAGTTGTCAGCTCCTGGGCATATCTACAGTAGTTGTCAGCTCCTGGGCATATCTACAGTAGTTGTTAGCTCCTGGGCATATCTACAGTAGTTGTCAGCTCCTGGGCATATCTACAGTAGTTGTCAACTCCCGGGCATACCTACAGTAGTTGTCAGCTCCTGGGCATATCGACAGTAGTTGTCAGCTCCCGGGCATATTCTACAGTAGTTGTCAGCTCCTGGGCATATCTACTGTAGTTGTCAGCTCCTGGGCATATCTACTGTAGTTGTCAGCTCCTGGGCATCTCTACTGTAGTTGTCAGCTCCTGGGCATATCTACAGTAGTTGTCAGCTCCTGGGCATATCTACTGTAGTTGGCTGAAGGTGATTTGCGGCCTTACGAGTTGTTTAGCTCTAAAGATACATATATTAAGGCAGAGTCTATGATGGACGTGCGGAAATCGTTGGCTACAAATGTGTGATTAATTAATATCACGAGCTATCAGATAACGCAGCCACCTTCGACTCGGTAGTTAGCTTATTGCAGCCGCTTGTACAATTATTATACTTGCAAGGGATCGCATATTTAAGAATCAAATAGCCAAAGCTATTATTTATGCTTTTTTAGTGAGGAATACTCCACATTTGTAGTCGACGATTTCCGCACGTCCATCATAGAATCTGTCTTAAAACGTGAAGAATGACCCTGGGAACGGTACGATTCCTGGATAGCTCGGTGGTTAGAGCATTGGCGTGCTAAGCCAAAGGTCCCGGGTTCGGTTCGCGTGTTCAAATGTAATTTTTCAATTGTCAAAATATGATATCTTGATGGAGTATTCCTCACTAAAAATCATAAATAATAGCTTCGGCTATTTGATTTTAAAGAGCCAGTTGAATTGCGGACCCACATTTTTAGAGCGTTGTACGAGTTGCGGCCGGGGCTGATAACCTAACCTAACCTAACCTAACCCATAGAAAGCACACTGCTAATTAGGTGGACGCAGCTCATACCTCTCTCAAGTGAGTGGGCCGTAACTCATACCTTTCTCGAGTGAGTGGACCGTAGCTCATACCTCTCTCAAGTGAGTTGTGGGCCGTAACTCATACCTCTCTCTCGAGTGAGTGGGCCGTAACTCATACCTCTCTCAAGTGAGTGGACCGTAACTCATACCTCTCTCTCAAGTGAGTGGGCCGTAACTCATACCTCTCTCAAGTGAGTGGACCGTAACTCATACCTCTCTCTCGAGTGAGTGGGCCGTAACTCATACCTCTCTCAAGTGAGTGGACCGTAACTCATACCTCTTTCTCGAGTGAGTGGGCCGTAACTCATACCTTTCTCGAGTGAGTGGGCCGTAACTCATACCTCTCTCAAGTGAGTGGACCGTAACTCATACCTCTCTCAAGTGAGTGGACCGTAACTCATACCTCTCTCAAGTGAGTGGACCGTAGCTCATACCTCTCTCGAGTGAGTGGGCCGTAACTCATACCTCTCTCTCGAGTGAGTGGACCGTAGCTCATACCTCTCTCTCAAGTGAGTGGGCCGTAACTCTTACCTATCTCTCAAGTGAGTGGACCGTAACTCATACCTCTCTCAAGTGAGTGGGCCGTAACTCACCTACACAGATCTAGTCGAAGTTGTAACTAAACCAGTGTGTGAATGAACAAACATTACTTGCCATGGAATTCAACCATAAGAAAACTATTTTTTTAGCACCACGTTTGGGTTATACGCTTATGTACTAAATACGCTAATGGTGTTAGGAATTAGGAAGGCTCTATTTAGAGGAAGTGTAACAGAATTTGCTTGGAGGCAGAGTGGAAAACAATTTTTTAGGGGAAAAACCCACCCTCAGTACACCCAACTGAGATTCGAACCTCGATCTCTCCGTCATTGTCAGTCTAGTTTAACACAAGAGTAGCGCGTTAGCCACGTGGCTACCGAAGCCGGTCCTACAGTACTTCATCTCTGTCACTCTCCTCGGGATTTTTTTTTCTCCCCCGCCATCTTTATAAGGCCACACCATCTCGGCCGGACTTCCTCTACTATTCTCACCCTTGACCCCAACTCTTAGAAATTACCGTGGTCAAACATCCACTTAGCCGCTTTTTCCCCCCCTCTAAAGCTTGTTTGACTGTCTATGAAGTTGTGGCGCTTAGTTTTAGTAATATCATTGCTTCCCAATCTACAACAAACTAGAGCAGGGTAAAATAAGTACGTAAAAAAAAAAATCTCATTTGAAACCATAGCACACGAGAGAGGGAGAGAGAGAGAGAGAGAAGGTAAATAAGATTGCCCAACTTTATTTTTATAACGTGGTTTCGAGTCGTTGAGGTGTTGATAGATGCTTGAACGATGCTGCTTCTTCTTAAAACGTCTACCGTAATAGAGGCTCCTAAACTAAAACCGCCGTTTAATGACCTCTAAATTATATACCTCTGCCTTGGTATTCATGTTGCCGTTCCAATTTATTTTTTTATAAACAGTATTTTTACTATACAGTATATACATCAAGGGATGCTCATTAAAACGTGTTCGGGGTAAGGCCAATTTAGTTGTATCAAACGAAAAATAAATTATTTTAAAGTGTGTAAAGATTGTGTACTATATCGGTAGAAAAATAATGTATATACATTCATGTTTAGAAAGCCATTATTTTCTTCACGCTCTGTTTGAATTTTTTTTTAACATTAGATTTTAAACAAGAGATCCATACGCCATAATGATGTTCTCGCTTAAAATATTCATCAAGGATTTAAATCATAAGCTTTCATAGATGAAAGACTAGAAACTATAGATGTACAAGGCCATCAGTTTTCGTATTTTATGTTTTCAAGTATGGGCAGAAGTCTAACCTTTACTAATTAAACTATGGCTCGGAACTACATCTTGTGGAACCAAACGGGGCAATCTTGCCACATCACAGGATGAAGGGAGTAATTAAATTACTTTATTTTATTGCATCACGTATTTCTATAGTCCAATTTTAATGGAAAAGGCATAATCTGAGGATAGAAACTTTACTTGATACATATCTTTTCATACGTCAAGTCATGTAATCTTCCGTAGTCATTATTGATAGATATTATCAATACCTATAAAATAACTCCAGTAAAATGGTATCGATTTTCGTCACAAAAATATATGTTTTTTTTCTTCTAAAAGGTCCTACCTATGAGAATTGGGCAGTACCTATTCAATACGTTCACGTTTAGTTACACTAATAAGGTAGGAAGTACGAAGGTAAAATTAGGATAAAATGCACTCAAATTTGCTTATAGGAAGAGTGGTAAACAATTTAGGAAATATCTCCCTCAATTCATCCAGCTGGTGTTCAAACTCTACATCCTCCGTCACCAGAAATAATAATAGTAACAATAATATAGCTTGTCTGGGTTGCATCGCTCGTAGCCCAGTATCGGAAATATCAGGCAATACTATGGTACCGTTTCCCAGGGGTCGTCCGAATGTACTAATCGTACATCCTTTCCGTGGAGGGTGATAGTGAGTATGAGGGTGTGGAAACCGTAGAAACAATTAAACCTAACTTAAGTCTAACTAACCAAACCCTCATGATCGTTGGGGTAGTCCCCCTTTCGGGAAAAATACCCAAGGTATCAGCCGGAAATCTAACCCGGGATCCCTAGACTCGTATCCAGTTGCACTGACCACTATACCAAGGGGACAGTTAGCAATCAAGAATGAACAAGTTATGTCCTCGTACCCTATTGATGCATGTGTATGTGTTAGAAGTTGAATAGTTTGAAATAAACGCCCTGTTATAAAGGGTATATATAGTTGAAAGGGTTTTTAAGCATGTACATAATTTTTCTGGTGCACCCTTCGAGTTTGTTCGTTATAGCACAGCGTCTTACTGTCGGTTCGGGTTGTACGATTATTTGCTAACTACGCTAATGATATAGGGATGAGGAAGGTTATATTTGTAGAAAGTGTACCCGCATTTGCGTAGAGGTAGAGCGGGAGAACCATTTTGGAAACCCAACCCTCAGTACACCCGACCGGAATTCGAACCTAGATCTCCTCGTCATCGGCAGTTTAGTCTACTGCGAGAGTAGCGCCTTAGACCATGCGGCCACCGAAGCGAGTGTTAGAGTATTAATATCTTATAATCATACTATACAATAATAAAATACATCTTAGGTCTAAATCAAATCACACGATATAACAATACATTTGTGTTGATTAGTGTTCTTTTTTTGTCCATTTATTCCAGTATTTTTAGTAATAGTTTATCAAAATATAAAACAAGATTTAGATTTATGAAATAAATGTTGTATGCATTCTTCCCCCTCAGTTATTGTATTATGCAATAGTCCTTATTTGGTATTAGAATTAACTTGGGAAACCTTTGAACTCCTCTTTGTTAGTGTTGACGGTCTTAAAACCATGCCNCCCCCCCCCCCCCCCCCCCCAATCCCTCCGCACACACAAACCACATCTTGAACGATTTAGTGCTCCCTGCACCTTCAGTTCGCGCCAGCTCCCATAGGGCACTAAATAATGGATCAGTCGCTTGTACGACGTTTTAAGAGGAACAAATGAGGTCTGTTTCTAGCACAATAAATACCTCGCTTGTCAGTAGAGCGCATGCTCAGGAGGACGGAAGGTATCCTTGGGGAAACGCCATGGGGGACCCCCCTCTTGCCATGAAGAGGGTGGGAAAACTCTCCTCCCTTCGCACAGGAAACGGAAAAGCCAAAGAGATGAAATTGTTTGCTGAGAAGAGAGTGGAGGGGAGGGGGTGTATAAAGTATATATTCGCTTGCAGTGTGTGTGGACGTGGGAGGGGGGACGAGGGGAGTAAGAAATAATTGTTTTGTTTTTACTCAAAAATATGTTTTACGTTTGGGAGATGTATGACAAAGGTCAATTTTGGTGGCAAAGAAGTTTTTAAACCGTTTCTTGTAAAGTGGGATTCGTGTTATAGGTGAGACCCCTCAGATCAGGCGCATACAAAAAACTGTTTAGAGTAAATGTGTGTTTTTTAATCAATAATAATTTGTTTAAAAGAAATATTTACTGGAATTACAGATATGGTTGATTATCAAAAGCCAAAGTAAAAACATTTATTTCGATTAAGGAATAGTGAGAGTAGTTTTTTTTTTCTATTCAGCATAAACTCACGTCATCCAATAATGTATTCAGATTCTTTTCTGCCATGGATACTTAAGCAACTTTATTGGCACGTTAGAGAGTAGAAGATTTTTTTGTTACGGTCCATTTGGTTAAAATAACATGGAGAGAAGAAAATTCCCTAAAAAACTCAATTTATGGATAAAGAAGTGATGAAAATAAATTTCACACAATTTGGTGGTCGAATTATCAAATACATCACTCTCACAATAGACTCTTGACTGTGGCCCTTATGTAAATACATCCGGTATTCATTAGGGGGATCCCGATTCCAAGTTCAGGTAAGTGTATTGATTGGACCAATGGGTCTGGGAGTGGACTAGGGTGTCTGGGAGCATACTAGTATGTCCGAGAGTGGACCAGCTTGTCTGGGAGTGAATCATTATGTCCGAGAGTGGACCAACGTGTCCGGGAGTGGACAAGCCTATCCGGGAGGGGACCAGCATGTCCGAGTGTGAGCCAGCATGCCCGGTTGAGTGGACAAGGGTGTCTGGGAGTGGACCAGCGTGTCCGGGAGTGGATTAGTGTTTCCGGGTGTGGGCCAGCATGTCCGGTTGAGTTGACTAGGATGTCCGGGTGTGGACCAGCATGCCTGGATGATTGGACTAGCCTGTCCTAGAGTGGTCCAGCATGTCCGAATGAGGGGACTAGTATAAGCGCTATCACACTTAGACGCCAATGTACGAAATAGAAAGGGAAGAAAATTAGCAGTTCAGCCTGCGAGGGCTCTTGTTTATCTACTGATGGCACTTCCCCTCTTCCTTTTACGAGTTTACACATTCACTATACTAGTTGCCCCTTGAAAACATTGATTTGATTTTTAATTTTACATTTTCTGGTTTCCTTATCTAGATAGAAATTAGCTATATCCTGGCAGGAAGACTCCTACAGGACATTTTCGTGACCAAGCCGAACAGTTCACGTTATCGATGATTTATTTAAAAAAATACCTTTACAAAAAAACTACTTAAAGAAAAATAATAATTTTGTGACACAGTAGGACTACTTTTAGAACTATTTAAGAATTTATTGTTTTTGTTTAAACGTTATATCTTTAAAACTCGCTGAGTATAAAACCTAAGTTCACTAACATGAGAAATCATATCTTGACCGTTCGTGAAGTCACAGGTAATCAACGTCCGTAAGTTTTTTTTGTTTAATAAGTATTAAAATAGATCTCTAATATGTTTCACAATCTATTAATTATTTTAAAGTGCAAGGTATGCCCACAGTGAAACAAAAAGATCGATAGCAAAAAGCCTTTTGCTCTAGTAATATAATAATTGGTGTTTCCCAGGTTGCACTTGCATATCAATAAAGTACCTTTGTTTTCACGCTGCTAGTAGCATAAAATAGCATTAGATTTTTTTCCCCAGTGACAAGGTAAGACTTTTAAACCACTTAAACTACACCTAATTTCATAGCTGAGGGAACTGCAGGTCTTATGGAGAAAAGATTTATCTTCGCTCTCTCTCTGGTACAAGTTGCCAAACTTTCTAGCTTTCGGTTGTTGGAATGTGAGGGGGGAGGGTTTACTTGGAAATCCCTCATTGTAAACAATGCGGCATGGGGTGGTTGGGGGGTTCAATTGACAGGTAAAAGCATTTCCTATCGGTGTACAGCCTTTTCTAGAAACATTACCTATTTCCACAATCGTAATTTTTTCAAGATTGAAGTTTATTAACGTTTCTCTATTCCCTCCGTAATTATGCTTAAAATATTTTAT
>CABFWO010002081.1:34730-52970 GCA_902155825.1 Timema genevievae | reverse complement strand
AAACTATAGTTCCACAACCTTACTGTAAAAATACAAAACACGCAACCAACACATACAGATACACACCAAATCTTAACGTGATCAATAACACATATTATTATACACAGATAACTTATAAAATATGAGTGTTTATTTAGTCAATGTTTTTGAGCTAGCTATTAGGAACATGAGACTCAGACTACTGTAACTTTACGACTGTGCTGGAGGAAGAAGCACCAATTAGTGGCAACAACGACAGCCCAGCATTGCCAAATTTGATATACATTCGAAGGAAGACTGATCACGGAAAACAAAAGAATGACAACGCTGTTGCTCAATAGTAAGCATGCAGTTCCCTCAGCAATGAAATTAGGTGTATTCAGAAATCTAGACACTTCAACTAAATCAATTTTTCCTAAGTAGATTAAACATCAACCTCTTTGTGGTATTCCCCCCCTTGTTAAAACACAAATGTAAATGATTCAAAGAAGGTTTGCATATTTTTACATTTTATTATGGATGTAGGTCATGGAAAAGTTTTTTCACCTCACCTTAGTAACGTGTGGGCTATACGCATATATACAAATTCCGCCAATTGGATACGACTAAGAATAAATTTACCCGCTTTGGAAGGGTGGGAAACCATTTAATAAAAACCACACCCTCATAACATCTGGCTAAGATTCAAACCCCAACCTCCCTGTCATCGGCAAACCAGACTAAATAAACTTGACGTTCAGCCTATGTGGATGTCACTTAAAAAATAACACAAACTTTTTTTATTTCGAGATACTTACTGTGGATTCACAATTTCGCGCAGAAATTAAACGGAATCACGTGACGAGCTCTAATCCAATCACTCCCGCCTCATCGGTGTGAGCTGTTCTGCTAAAGTTCAACTCATCTCTACTTCGTCCGCTCTATCCGAGATGTTCGGCACGGGAGAACCATTAAAATCTCAGAACCAACCATCTCACATCAGTGCGCATGCGCTGTGGAGCTAGAAGCGAGCAGACAGCTTCGTTGTCCGTTGTGAGGAGATTTGTAATAACCCGTTAATGGAAAGCGTGTGTATCGGTGTATAGAATATTATCACGACTCGTTTGAAAACATCCGTCGTAACAATTATCTTAAATGTGTGCTTTAATTTTGCATTGCAATGCATCATGAGTCAACAGACACTATTTTTTTTAGCGCAAACCAAGTTTTTAATATTAAAGGCTACGTTCTACCAAAAACCCTACTATACCCTAATCTCAGACAAATAGAAGGTTTTAAAAACAAAACAAGATTTTTTTTTTTTAAGAATTGAAAACATTTTTGTTCAAATATTTTGAGATTGATCGTTTCATAATCAAAATACTTTATCTGTACTTCGTATGAATTATAAAAAGTGTTTAAAAAAAAAAGTAGTAACTAGATTTCCACGCAAATACTTCCAAACCAAGAAATGTTCCAACAATGTATCCCCCCCTCCAGCCCATCGAGAGTTCCCTCCAGTTTTCATGACAAGCGTAAAAAACATTCTTCTTATCTATAACAATGTTTCCTCTCTTCAACAACAGCTCTAATCTACACGGAGGGTCGGAAAGAGGGGGTAGAGGGGGGATAAAGGATATGTATAATCTAAAACAGTCTCCGTTATTAGCCTTACTTTTAAATCAGTATTCATGACCTCTGACGTCACGGCCCGTAAAACCAGCGTGGCTGTCGGTCGCGACCCCTCTCCCACCCCTCCCTATCCTTAGCAAGAACACCCCCCCCCCCTTGTCCCCGCTCGCTGTAGTTGCTCGTTCCGCCACCAGATTACATTTTTATGGCCAGGTGCTCTATTCCGACGTTATCTCNGGGGGAGGAGGGGTGGGTGCTGTTGCATCTCTTTAAGGGGGCCCACAGACTATCAAGCATGCTTGACGAGCATGGTACTTGATCAAGCATTTTGAGTGTCTGTTGAGGGTGATTGATAGATTTTGCTTGAGCTTGACAGATAACAAACTTGTTTGATTTTCTGTATTGAGGCAAGAGTTTGCGCAAGCGTGATTGATAGTGTTTTTTTTTCTTGTCAACCAATCACGTCAGTGGCGTGCTAACAAACATCGCGAGCGTATTCTTCTCGGGAAGAAAAGATTTCTGGAATATAAGCTTGATTTTGTAAAACATTACTGTATCCTGAAGTACGACACACATTGTGTGTGTGTGTGTGTGTGTGTGTGTGTGTCTGGACTACATCACTCGTAGCCCAGTAGTGGAAAGATTATCCAGTACTAATGTACCGTTGTCCAGGGGCCGTCCGAATATACTAATAGTACATCCTTTAGATGGAGGCTCTTTCCATGTCCTGATGAGATGAGGTGATGGTGATAGTGAATATGAGGGTGTGGAACCTTTAGAAACATAGCCTAACTAAACACTAACTAACCAAACCCTGGTGACCGTTGGGCTAATTCCCTTTTAGGAAAAATTACCGAAGGTACCAGCCGGGAATCGAACCCAGGATCTTTAGGCTCGTAGCCAGATGCACTGACCACTAGATCACGGGACCTATTTACATGCATATTGTATAGAAACAATCCAAGCATGCTTGACCGTCTATGGTCTCCTTAAAGGGGGGAGTTGTAGTAAACACAACAGGAGAAAAGCTATTGGGTGATTGCGTGAAAAGGGTGGAGAATAATTCCGTGGATTTTGTTGATTCCACCAATAATTATTCACAAGCTCAAGATCGATAGATTCTTCGGGTTCAGATCCCGGTTAGATACATTGGGGAGAGATTTTTCAACATCACCCTTCCAGGTCAATGTGTTGAACTTCCCTCTAAATTATATATTCTCATCCCTACACCTTGGACTAAGTTGCTCGCTAAATAACCATCCGCCACGTATACATGCGCAGCTCTCATCTAGGAGGTAGGGGTTTGAACCTAAGACAGATGTTCTGAGGTATATTTTATAAAAAAGTAACTTCCCCCAACGCAAATAAAGTTACGCTTTCTCCTTGTCCTTCATTGACGTAAATATTCAGATATACCTGACGAGTTGTAAAATACTAAACACGGAAAAGAACATAAAATATCCCTCTGTGTTAAAATGCACCAATTTGAAACATAAAATAAATAAATAAACTTTGAAATGATTTAGTGTTTATGTAAAATTTTACGCAGCAACATTACAATAGGCCCGACACCTTAGTTCAGTCGGTAACGTGTCTGCCTACTGAGCTAAGGGTCCCGGGTTCGATTCCTGGCGTGGTCGAAAGTTTATGATTGATGAAAATATGGATTTACACTTTCACATTGATAAATTAACGGCCGGGGAGCTGGATGTTGGGCTTGTCCTAGTCTTAAGTTATATTATAAGGTATATGAAGTTATGACAGGCCTAGCCAGCCGGTAGTAGAGAATATATGGTTTGAATAAAAAACTGACCCAGGCTGGAAACATTAATGGTGGTGGTGGTAGATTTGCTTCAATGTTATTTGGGCAGACATTAGCGTATTGGACGAAATCATACCCACTATGTACTATGGAATCTAAACATGATGGTAGCTAAACAATAATTTGTTTATTTTATAACAGAACAGGGGCTAAGCCTATTTTCGACAGGTGCAATTTCAGATTTTTTTCGAGGTCTGCTCTTCTTTGGTTTTATGTATTTTTGGATTTTTCATAATAGAAGGAGGAAGCTATTTGTGTCCTTGGCTATGCCAAGTTAACGGTTTGTATTAAAAGAACTAAATTTGATTTATGCCTTCGTTATCTTGGATCCAACATCTTGGATATTTCAAGTTTAGGATTTTTCTCATTAAGATGGCCACCATCCATAGCGTGCATATCAAATTTCAACTTTGGGACTTAATTTTTCAAGTTTCTTCCACCATATTGGATCCGCCATATTGAATTTTTCAAGTTTCAGATTTTTCTCATAAATGTAGAATGCTCTATAGCGTCCATACCAAATTCCAGATCTATAATTTATATAAATGTGGATGAAAGAGCCCAGGAAGGATAAACAGATACCGTAATATGGATTTTATATTATGTAAGATACATTAATTATTACCTTTTGCACACATACCTAATCACGCCCTTTCCTTACGCGGTAGGCAAGAAACTGTGCATATAGCTAAAAAAAAACAACTCCGTACTTAATCCATCCTCACTAACTCTCTCCACACTTCCCTATCCTTGAATACTCCCTTCATCATTCATACACCGAGTCATCCATGCTCCTTTATTTTTTAAATTCTCTTTTTCACACATTCGTCTAAAACATTTAGCCATGTCTTACATGGCCTAATCCTTCCTTTTGATCCACACACTCTACCTTCATACATTTGTTTCATCACTCGAGCCACACTCATCCTCTC
Organism: Timema genevievae; assembly: GCA_902155825.1. Lineage (NCBI taxonomy): Eukaryota > Metazoa > Arthropoda > Insecta > Phasmatodea > Timematidae > Timema > Timema genevievae. The sequence continues at coordinate 48,626 of CABFWO010002081.1, read as the reverse complement.
AACATACCCAAACCACATTCACAGTGACCTGTTGGATTCCCTTTCAAACCGCACTCATTCAGCACCCATTCTTTACTTTACATACATTAACTTCCTTCCATACGAGTTTTTAAAAATTTATTTTCAGCACCTCGTCTCAGTTTGGTCAACACACACGGTGTTTTAATCTCTCTAATGTATTAAGGATGGTCATTTAAATTTAGATGAAGTGTACCAGTATTTGCATGGTGGTAGAGTGGAAAAAAAACAATTTAGGAAAAGATAGAGGCTACCTGTACACCAGTCTCTATACCTTGGTTAATACGTGATGGCACGCCAGTTGTCAGTGTCACTTGTATTGGAAATCAATGGCGGGCTGGCTCGATGAATATCATTTGATGCGATATGAAGGAAGAGCAGGTGAGGGGGAGGGGTATGTTTGTGGGACAAACCTGTTGCTCGCCTGGTAGAGAAGAGAGATGGTCATTTATCAAAAAAAAAAACCTCCAGAGTTAAGGACCCAATACGTCATTCTGGTCTTACAAGTCCCTTAGGACAAGATACTTGGGGCAGACTTGCGGAACGTTCTTTGTAAGAGGAAAAAGGGGAAGGGGGGGGAGGTCCTTGAATGACAAGAAATGGAAATATTGGAAATTGGAGAAGAGTGGTAAGCCATCTTTCAAATGTTAGTTAACACCCGACCGTGTTGTGTCAAACGTTAAAATTAAGTGAGACAAAGTTTTCCGTGACGTGGACTAATTTCTGTTAGCTTTGCAATTAATTATTTTAGAGATGCTCAAATATATTTGTCATAACATTTTGAAGCCTTACAAATTGTAAATATTTGTTAAAACCATTAAGGGTTCATTATCCTTAAATTACGTAACGCTTTTTTTCATGATTTTGACGCCACCTTTCCCTCGGATGGAAAAAATCGTAATATTTTTTTCACCACCACCTCATTTTAATTACAATAAAATTAGGTGTCATAAGTAAATTATATATAAGTGAGATTTTATAATTAAAATACTTATTTTCTGACATCCCCACACACACACTTAATAAAACTCTCCTCTAAAGTATATATAAATATGTCACTTGAGGACTTAGCCTCCTTTTATAATCACTGGAAACGATTAAAATATGAGAATACCATAATTTGATGGCTTTTAAAAAAAATCTAGTTTATAATTCCTTCCTTACCAGAAAATCCGCCGTGAGGTGAAAAGCTGTTTATTTTACATTGATTGATTGATTGATTGATTCCATTGATTACTATAGTTCACCGCCCAGCTTAATAATATAGATGGCGTTGTTGACGTTTTCTCTAAAGGATCTATATTTATTAAGGACAGCATGGGTGATTATTAGTTAAGAAGATGACCTCTCGAAAATATATAGCTCACTGCAATTGATAGCACCATCTAAGATGGCGAAAGCTCTCGTCAAAAAAGTATGGTGCTGTTCGAAAAAGACACCTACATAGTACATATACATACATAATCAGGCTGTTCCCTTCAGGGGTACACAAGAAACTGTGAATATAGCTCAAAAACAACTCCGTACTTAATCCATCCTCACTAACTTTCTCCACACTTCCCTATCCTTACATTATTTGCTTCATCACTCGATCCACAGTCATCCTCTCAACATACCCAACCAACGTAAGACGCTTCTTTCACATTCAGCTATTAGATTCCCCTTCAAACCGCACTCCTTCAGCACCCATTCATTACTGACTCTAGCCATACGAGTTTTTCTACATACGTTTCTTAGATATCTCATTCCAACCGCATTCATCTTGTTCTTGTGTTTCTCCTGACAAAATCTACTCTTCACATTTTGATACCTTTTTTGATTAACTATTTGTTTTAAGAAACAAACAACGAAAATCTACCCAAACAAAAATCTACATCAGTAACTGTCATTATTTTTTTGCAATGAACAAAAAAATATATATATAGGTGCTCCAAAAGGCTATTTGTAAGGAAGATAATTCGATATACAGTCCAAATTTCATAGGAAGAACCTTATCTGACCACTATAAAAGTCATTGGTTATACTTTAACGTATTCATACGTCAAGTCATATGATATTTAGGTGTCTTTATATAGATCATTACCTGTGAAATAACACTAATAATATAGTAAAATGCTATAAATCTCGGTCCCAAATAAGTTTGTATTTTTTGAAAGGCTTTTCTTATTAAAATTTGACTGTAGTCAATTGTTCGCCTCTTGTAGCTCATATTAAATAGAGACACCATTTTAAAACACTTGGAAAACCCTCCCCAGGGCGTTTAGCCGGGATTTAATCCCGTCTTCCAAGAGTTCATGTGCATTTAATTTTAATCTGTGAAAAGTGATACATGAAGGGGTAAGTTGGTGCGAGTATATTTAAAAAAAAAAAGTATAGAACTTGCACCTTCCTGTGAGTAAAAACTACACCCCCTCCTTCACGTCTCAGTCAAGTTTTTGGGTCGATGAGTGGGAAAGGGGGGAAGGGAGGTTAGCAGAGAGGGGGGGAAGCAAATATGGAGTAAGAAGGTAAAATTTATGAGAACACGCCTCTAGGATAAGTTGGGAGAAAACGGCTACAGGTCGTATTCATAAATCATCTCTCTTGCACGTGGTTCACAGAAAGAAGGGGGGCTAGGAAAAGGGTTTTTAGGGGGGGAGAAGAAAATGCGAAACAAAAATAATAAAAAATATATGTGTGAGAATAACAATAGAAAGGAAATTAGTCATTCCGGCCGAAAATATAGTCGCTATAAGGTTTGAGGGGTTGATTACATATTTAACGAAAGTAAAGTGTCACGAAAGGCTCTACGAACTCGACGGGGGGTGGGGCGAGGGGAGGGGAATTGAGGTTTTTTTTCCACGAAACTTTTGGTTTGTAGGGCATCTGTGATTCAAATAGCGAACTTATTTACGAAAGCTGGCGCTTATGACAATATTGTTTAATTTCGTAAGCGTGTTGTCAACAGGTTATTCATGTGATAGTAAGCTTACAATAAGTTTTCACTACCAATATAATTAATTCAATAGGGTTTTTTTTCAGACGAGCTCTCTTTATTTTTCTAATTTCCATGGATTAATAAACATTTTCCACTTAGAGTATGTCCAGGAGCCCCGCTCCTCACACACAGATGACCTTATCGGGGTCTTAGCTATGCCGGACTCCACCGTCTGTGACATTGCCCAGGGGCCGCCCCGTGGAGGCGCCCCGACAGGATTTTTAGAGATCTGTCAGTACCGGAAGATGGCAAAGACAGTCTAGTGCTCGTTTATATGAAACGTGCGCAGGCCCAGAGCGCACCCGGCCGCCGTACGTCGGGCCGGTTCCATACGACTGATAACCGTGACCCCCAAAGAATATGTGGGCAGAACGAAACAGAAAATCTTAGTAAAAAAAGTCCAGAAATGTCATCTTTTAATAATAAATGAAAGTTGAGGTTAGACGCAACGCCGGGAGTACGCAACTGTAAATACGTACGTGTAAAGAGAGTTGCATATTATTAGGCGGATAGAAGTGCACCGGCCACGAGAGACGTCACCGAATGGTGAGCCCGCGTCAAATGTAACCTAAGATATTGTTGTGACCAAATCAACACCCGCTATGATGTGCTCGCCTAATGATAGGCAATTTGTTGTACATACACGTACTAACAGCTGCCTATTCCCGGCGTAGTTGCATCTAACATCAACTCACATTTAGTAATACAATCCGAACATTTTTTATACTAGGATTTTCTGTTTAGTAGTTTAGAAACACCCTGTATATACCTATTATATTAGCCACTCACACACATGCTCATAGTTCCATATGTATTTAATTACCCGCTGCCCGCAACTTATGTGCACGCGAACTATGACGTAGGTGACTCTGGTGGTCTAGGGGTAAGGTGTCAGACTTCTGTGCTGGGGGTCCGGGGTTCAATCCTTGGTCCCGGCACAGATTTATCTGATTGCTAAACCCTTCCTTCACCTCTTACAAGACGTGTATTAATAACAAATTGTGAGTGTGTGAAATACCAGGCCTCCACCGTGGTTCGGATTCCACGTTAAACTGTAGGTCCTCCATTTGATCTCACAATCACCCTACCATTGCACAATAGCGTAGGTGCGTACAACCCGAACGGGTAGTAAGACTCGGTACTGATAATAATAATAAAACTATGACGTAAGTTAAATCGTCTTTAGGTTTCCAATAACCAGGAGGTTGAAGTTCAAATACTTGGTGTTCTGAAGTGATTTCTATAAAAAATATCCTAACCCAATTCAATTATGGGTGCATTTCTTCAAGTTTCTACCTTCCTCATCCGTAGCTTGGAGGTGTAAATATGTGGACAGCCTGGACGTGTGATAAAACGCAATTCACACTAATATTATTATGTGAATTAATAATAATCATACATATACCAGACACGTATCTATTAAAATATTATGTTGCGATGTTTCTGATGCAAAGTGTCGTGGTTTTTTAAGTCCCGCGTCTTACTACCCGTTCGGGTTTTATGCCTGTGTACTAGTTACACTAATGTGTTAGGGATTGGAAGGTTTAATTGAGAGGAAGTGCACTCGCATTTGCGTGAAATTAGAGTGGAAAACCATTCAGGAAAAAACTCAATCCACCCAACCGGGATCGAACCCCAATCTCCCCATCTTCAGCAGTCTTCACACGAGGGTAACGCGTTATGGCCACCGAAACGGGTGTATAAAGTGTTAGATGTGTTCTCCAAGGTTAAAAGCTGATATAAAAATCAATTAATAAAATATACGTTTTAAACCAAATGTTAAAGAATAAAAAACGTTACACACTAAAGTTGATAGGCTCCCCCTTAAACAAAATACAGCTCCAATTTTTTTCGGAACCCCCTTTCACATTCTCTGACCTAATTTCTAGAAGCGGAAAAAAAAAGAATTCCAGCTCGTGCTCGGCTTAACATTTTTGTAAGAACGAATGATCATCTAGCAGGGAAAAGAATAGTACTAACATCGCAGATATTAAAACTTTAACGTTGGCGACATTAATAGAGGCATTGCACACATTCCTGGCAAAAAAGTTTTCATTCCAGAATACCACGTACAATTAGACAATTCCAGCACTAATTACATTCTTTTTTTAAAAATAATTCTTGAACATCTTGTTCTAGGTTCTCAGTACGGTCGTGAAAACTTGAATTTTCATTTAAAATGTGTATTTATAATAAAGAAGAGAAAATTGATTATATATAAGCATTTGTAATAATGTTTAAACAAGTAAAAAACTAAGTATAATTAAACTTATATTCTTATAATAAGAAATTCTCTGTAATATCTTTTTTATTAGCATCTCGACCCGTTCGGATTATACACTTCTGTAATAATTACGATACTGGTTTTAGGGATTATGAAGGTTATATTTATAGGAAGTTTACCCGCGTTTGTGTGGAGGCAGAGTGTAACACACTTTTTGGAAAACTACCCCAATAGTACCAGGGTTTGTTTGGTTAGGCTCAAGTTAGATTTAATAGTTTTCACTGGTCCCACACCCTCATACTCACTATCACCATCACCTCATCTCATGGTGACATGGAAAGAGCCTCCACAGAAAGGATGCACGATTAGTACATTCGGACAACGGTACATTAGTACTGGATAATATTTCCACAAACAGTTCTACGAGTGATGTAGCCCAGAGGCGCAATATTATATTATAACAGATAATATTTATTTAAATTGAATAAAAAATTGATTTAAAGTTTGTTTGAAAATTAAATAACAAATAACATAAAATAATACAATCATAATTTTTTTAAATAAATGTTGTTGCTTTCTGTTTGGTTTAAGTCTCACAAACTATTCGGGATCCACGCCTGCATTTAATTACACTATGGGTTAGTGGGATTTATTTGAGGAAAATAAAATTTAAATGAAATGTACCAAAAATTTCCATGGAATAAAAGTGAAAAACTATTAGTAAAATAAAATACACTCTAATTATTTGTATTCAGACCCCGACTGCTCTTACACCGGCAAACCAGATTACATGTTATTTTATTTTTGTAGTTGTTTATTACGTAACATGTAAACCTCCATTATGCACTAACGACTTTGGGAATACATAATGTTATACTAGGTTTCCAATGACAGGGATTAAGGTAAGTTTGCTGCCCTTCACGGTATATGGACTACATCTTCCCTACCCTTTTTTTGTTGTCACCAATTAATTCATTTAGGTTTGACGCTACTTCTTACTGCTGTGACTTGAGGCTTAGAGGGTTCTCAGAAAACATTTTACCGTCGTCCTTGTGAGGCATCAAATCTTCTTGTTAAGAGTGTACACCTAAGAGTGTTTATTCGCGCTAAGTCTAAACCCAGAGTGAATTATTATAGTTGGGGCCGACTCTGAGAAACNTGAGCTTTAAGCTACGGAATGAAGGGTTGACTCTTTGGGGATGGAAGGGGGTCGCAACCCGCACTTCTTACCCCTATAAATAATTTCCAACTCAAATATTTAGTGGGCTGATGGAGTAGAGTGATACCGCATTGTTTGCGGTCGCAAGCTTTTGTTCATTCCGCAGTAGAACTCGAGATAATATTTTCAATGTTCCGCCCGTACCCACTAGGTCTGTCAGCGAAACAAGGTCTCCCTGAACATATTTTGTTAGAAATACTGTTCCATGTTCCAGCCTGTGGTCAGTTTTTTATTCAAGCCATATATTTTCTACTACCTGTTGGGTAGGCCTCTCGTGGCTTCAAATGCCTTATAATCTAACTTAAGACTAGGACAGGCACACTTTACCAATGATACATTTTTCGGCCATGCCGGAGAATCAAACCCGGGACCCTTAGCTTAGTAAATAGACACGTTATCAACTGATCTAAACTGTCGAATACTGTTTCATTCCTACCTTATAGTTTTGTGAAAAAAAGAGGATATAAAATATATTAAAACTCGTTAAAAAAACAATATAGGTTTGAGTTTACCCTCTACGGTGGGCACGAGATATAAATGACAAGCCAGTCTAATGGAAAGGTTGGGGTTCAAATCCAAGGTGGGTACAATTAAGGTTTCACAACCCCCTCCCACGAAAATACGCGAACTACCTTCCTTATCCCTACGCCATTGGCGTAAATGTGCGGTTAGCTTGAAAAAATAATGTCACGATGAGAATAATATTTCTCGGTAAGTAACGTGGATACATTTTACCTAAATTTATCTTCCTCTTCCTTACAATTTTTTTTATAGCACCACGTCCTACTACGCATTCGGTTTATACGCTTATGTATTAATTACTCTAATGAGTTTAGGGATTAGGAATGTTATATTTAAAGGGAGTGTACCCATATTTGTGTGGAAGGAGAGTGGAAAACCATTTTAAGAAATCCACCCTCAGTACACCCGACCTAGATTTGAACCTTGATCTCCTAGTGCCGGCTAAACCAGTTCAGTGAGAGATTAGCGCGTTGGACCACAAGGCCACCGGAGCGGGTAAGTCGTTCTTACCTCAGTAGTGTAATTAAAATGTGTTCATCCGCAACAAGAAGTAAGACGCAAAGGAAGGAAAAAAATAGTAAAACAACACTTTTTTATTCGCATTGTTTGTACGAGAATATGATCGTTTCAGAAATTTAGTTTACGAAAGTTAATTATAGTTTGATATTGACGTATTTAGAAAGAAGAAGAGACACATTATTACGCCTCCACCAGTCAATCCTCTTTAGTTTAATTTATAAATATTATTTTAAAATTATTATAGCTATTTAGTTCTCGACATTCTTCTTTCTCAGAACTGTCCCCGAATAACAAGTCACATTAGTTAATCCTTGTTCCTTAATTTATATATAAAAATCCATGTGTTGTTTTCTGTCTTTTATGGGCTCCTCCCCTTTACAGATAGCTAAAAAAAAATATGTGCGCGTCAAAAAGACTTGACTCAAAAAATACAATCTCTGAAACACTTTGATTTAAATCTCAAGAAATTCCAAAGCAAATATTCACGTGTTGTGGAAAGGAGACTGGTATAGTTAAATTACTGAAATAAAACAAGTCCACCATTTGAAAAAATATTTCAATTTCAAACACAGTTTTTTTTTCTGTCTAACTGTTGCTGTTTTGTGTGTGTGTGTGTGTGTGTGTGCTTATATAATTGGGGAGAAATTGTGAAATATTACCACTAAGGGAAATTATTTTGTTTTTACATCACCCTATCCTGAGTTAAAAAATACGTTCGTATCACACCAATTTCGTAAACCCTTTATTATAAATTCACAAGAATTTGGGAGCAAGAGTTAAACCACTGGGAGATAAATATTTAAAAAAATCCCTTCTTCAATTTTAAAACCAATGTCTTGTTATGTTTCCAGAAAGAGCTGTGAAGTGTTGTAAATTCGGCAAAAAGGACACACAGAGAAAAGTTTTATTCATGAAATGTAAACTCAAAAAAGAAACAAAATACAGACATAGGCCTACATAAATATTTATTTTTACCATGTCTTACTATCCGGTCGGGTCATACGCCTATATTAATCACACTAATGTGTTAGGGATTAGGAAGGTTGAATTTAGAAGAAGTGCACTGGTATTTTTGTGGAGGGGAGTGGAAAACCATTTTAGGAAAACCACCTTCAGTGCACCCGACCGAGATTCTAACATCGATATCTCCATAATCGTCAGTCTAGTCTAAAATGAGAGTAGCACTTTAGACCATGCGGCCACCGAAGCAGGTATTTACTGATTGTAATGATCTAAAGGCGATACACTGGAGATGGTCGATTATAATCGACTAATCGAATAAACCTCCGTAGCGTCAGCTATACCAACTGAACAAGCGACCATCGCATATTAGTAAAGATAGTGCCAGTATTTGCGGGTTGAAGGTGTCATGTGGTCAACAGTGATATCAGTTTTCTAGACCGGAAGCCACTACTTATTTAAGCAAGTATCTCCTCAATTTGAGCCCGTTACAGACCCACTGATCCACAGAAAAATCTAGAAGCGCCAAAGATCAAACCCGGGACTTTTAGCTTAGTAAGCCAATACCCTAACCACTGAGCTATCCAAGAGTCACCCCATGCCCAGGGTCATTCTTCACTCATATTTCAAGGCAGCGTCTGTAATGGACGTGTGGAAATTGTCGGCTACATATCAGTGTTCAATTAAGAGCACGAGCTATCAGATAAAGCAGCCATCTTCTTCCGAGGAGGGATTTGTGCTGCCAATTGTGCAATGACAACTGTTCGATTGATCATACCATGATGTATTAAACAGCAAAGCTATTATATTTGATAGTTACGGTTATAGCCACGTCTAAATGTCACATTCTTTAAATTGATAAGCGCAATCGTTCAGTTGTCATTGTATTATCGGCAGCATAAAGTCCTACCGAGTCGAAGATGGCTGCGTTATCTGATAGCTCACGATGTTAATTGACCACTCATATGTAGCTGACAATCTACGCATGTCCATCACAGACTATGCCTCAAAATGTGTGTGAGGAATTGCCATGGACACGGAAAAATTCTTGGATAGCAAAATGACTTACGAAGCCGAAGGTCCCGGGCTCGAAATCCCATGTCCATGTGTCATTTTATCAATCTAAAGTAAATGATACTACAGGTTACCAAATGATTTACTCAATACTAGAAATTTACCAAGAACGCGCTTCACTACGTTTACTAAACCTTTTCGTATACATTCCCCCTTTAGACACACACACACACACGCACACGCACACGCACACACACACACACACACACACACACACACGCAATGAGTGAACGTATTTAAAATGAACTCTAAATACAAATTTAATTTACGATTGTTTCAAGTTTTATTACTATGTCGACGATTGTACGTTGGAAAGTAAATGTGATTATTAGTTCCAGTGGGTACAGAGCTCACCCCATCCCCCGAAGTAACAACCCCTTTCCAACACGTTCTCACCACCCCCTACCCCCTGCTTTAACCACCAACCCCCCCACCAAACCACCCCGTTCAGTTACGTTTGGATATCAACTTCAGTAGGTCATTAATTAGATGAGGATGACCAATGGACTGAAACTTCCCGTGTGGAAATCTCATTAACATTTTGTGTAATTAAATTGTAGCAGTTATAATTAGTAGGTAGATTAGGCATTTGTGGGTAAAATGGAAGAATATTACCTAAACTATATATAACAATCTCTTAAAATAGTTAATGTTGTGCATTTGAAGGGATAACAAAATAGTACAATAGAGAATCGATAATTTGGACGTCAAAAATCTGGATCGCCAAGAAGAAATATTATTTATAAAAATAACCACAGTGGTATCAATATCAAAGACATGGCCGCAAAAAAAAAAAAGCACCTCAACCCTTGTTAAAAAAAAATCGGGGACTTTTTGTTGTTAGATTTTTGCCTTATTACATTCCTTCAGATTTTGTGATATTTATCAACAAAAATCAATGTGTAAGTTCGAAATAAAGTGAAAATATTTCTTCCTTCGCACTGAGTTCTCGTAGGTATCCCATCCATGCTTATTTTTTATTGTTAGTTTAGGTACTGTATTTTCGAAAATTTGAACAGATCGATAACTCGGACTTGGTCGATCTCCAATTACTCAGGGCTAGTTATTAATATAGCTGCATTGGAGTGTTGAGACTATAATAATACAGGGAGTACGATTATTTGCCATTAATAAACAAATAAACACATTATTATGTAATGTATATAAGCTTATATTTATGTGCGCGCATTTCAACCGCTATTTGTTTTCACAGAAATCTAAATATTGGCTTTAATAATTTTACTTATTGTGCTAAACATATTTGAAATTAACTCAAAGTCATCTAACAGCTAAACAAGAATATATTTAAACAGTCAACTAATTTATCCTAAAGTATTAACTTGACGTTACCCGCACAAGTGGGCGCGCGGACAAGGACGTCAGTCTCATCATGTCTTGTTTTTCTGTGACGTAGGGTATGGGGTTTGAATACAAGTCGAGGGGGGATTTCCCTAAATAGTTTACCACTCTCTCTCTCCTCGTAAATGTGTGCCCAACTTTTCTATAAATTCGGTCTTACTCGTTCATTCTCCTTTATTTTTTTTGAAGCAGTTCCATATGCGAATATCCCGAGTGGATTAAAAGGGACGGAACAGGAAATTATTTTAGTTTATTCTAACCTTAAATCAGCTAACTCGTAATTCAATCTAATACTAAAATATCTCTCATTAATTAACACACATTAACTATTATTATTATTAGCACCGCGTCTTACTACCCGTTCGGGTTATACGCACTTACGCTAATGTGTGATGGTAGGGTGATTGTGAGATGAAATGGAGGACCTACAGTTTAACGAGGGATCCGAACCACGGTGGAGGCCTGGCATTCCTCACATTCACAAGTTGTGATTAATACACGTCTTGTAAGAGGTGAAGGAAGGGTTTGGCAATCAGATAAATCTGTGCCGGGACCGAGGATTGAACCCCGGACCCTCAGCACAGAACACATTAACTATTGTTTTGCACAACAAACTATTTCAATATTCATATATATCTAAGTTTTTTAAATCCATAGCCAAATTAACACAAATAAACTGTAATACATATTAAAGATATTTTGTTTAAATTATAAATACAAACTGAATACATTCATTTTGTAAAAAAAAAAACCCCTTTGACTCATTTAAAATTTAAAAAAAACGAAGCGTCTCATAAGACGATGTATTATAAACATTTTCTGAATGAGATTAATTTGAAAACATACCTTTAGCAATGTTTTTTTTTATTCCACACCAAGTAAAACACTCTTTACATTTTATATTTACAATCAGTTTTTAAAACAAGACGTTGATTACTTGACAAAAGGTTATTCAACACTTTTTTTTAGCTTTTTTTTATTATTATTTCATTTCATATTTAGTCTACATTTTTTTATTACTATTTCCACTCCTCTTGAATGCTATCCAAGTCCGAGTCGTATGATATTTCCCGCAGGGGACACAGGAGGGTAGGCAACCTTCTAAACCAAGGTTCATACTCACTCACCTATGCATTAAAGTGCTCCAACCCTCCCCCCCTTCCCCCGTAAGCCCTTGTAAAATGTTTTTGGGTGTGTGAGAGGGTCATGAAGGCATACAGAAATGAATAAAAGTAACGAATAACAGAAGCAAGCTCGCACATATACACACTTCTCACATAAAGGAAGTTTATAGCTCTGTGTGTTTTGTCTTCAAAACATCATTTTTGAATTCGTAATAATGTTGCAGAGATTTTATCTTCTTTTTTTTTTCTGTAAAAATAAAGTAGTCGTTTTTTCATTGTTCTTTTTTAAAAAAAAATCGTTATTCATTCCTTCTTGTTTGGATGAAAATCGTTATTTACTTTGTTTTACTGAGCTATCAGATCATCTGTAGAGCTTATATTCTTAATTTATGAATTTTAATAAGTTTTGAATTATATAATTAATGATTAAATGTATAAGCTATAAGTAAATTATAATTTTAATTTTGATCACAAAAAGTTAAAATTACGCTTGAATGGAATATTTTCGCTTCTGGATACGTTTACAAGGGTGTTGGTTTCATATACTGATAATTTTTTCTAAATTATGTTCCACTCTAACTTGACAGGAACACTTCCTATACATTCTTCCTTTCTCATCTATCCAACTATTTATATATATTATATCCTCCGAATTTTCGAGGATTTTTTTACGTGAAATATTCCCATTTTTAAATGTTGGTATAATTAGTTCAGTTTAGTAAAAAAAAAACCCATCGTGAGGCAAACAAAACACGAATGTGATCTACCAGTTTAGATCTCTGCTCTATTCATCGTCCCCCATTTTAAAGGTTTTCGGAACATTTTAGAAATGTTTTAGACCAAGTTTTAAGTTAGAAAAAATAAATAAAAAAATAGAAATGATTGAATCGAAATGGTCGAGTCTCGAAACACACTAGTCACATTTGCTGTTTTGAAAGTAGCAACAAACTACCCGCTTCGGTGGCCGCGCGGTCTAAGGTGCTACTCTCTCGCAGTAGACTAGGCTTCCATCTACGGAGAGATCGAGGTTCGAATCTCGTACTGAGTGTGGCTTTCCGCCCTCCCTCCACGAAAATACTGGTACTTTACATAAATATATCATTCCTAGTACCTATAACCATTAACGTAATTAGTAATACCCGGAAGGGTAGTAAGATGCCGTGCTAAAAAGATAATAAATAACCGGCAAACTCCCACGCTCTTCCCTTTGTCCGCTTACCGACAATTTTACTATTTTTTTAATCCGGCCACTTAAAGACTTAGTTGAATGGCAACCTTTACATCCGCCTACATATTTTGACATAATAATTATTTATCTACAAAACACACATTTTTATTAACATAGCTATAAAATGACCATACTTATATTGAATATGGATGTATATATATAAAAACAAGACAATCAAAATTTCATATATTCAAAATGATTAAAACGTTCAAATGTACAAAATAATGCCGCGGTTAGGAGAATATTCATGGCTGTAAAAAATATAAAGTAAATACCGGTGTTGTTTAGTCAAAAAAAAACCAAATTACTGCTGTAGTAAGCTATGAACTGATTGGTGATACAATTTCTCAGGTTCACCCTTAACAAGTATACTAGAGTCGCGCTTATCCGGCCCGGTTCTCGTTATTAACAAGTGTGTTTTAAAATAAACAAACCAGTAAATATCCAATATAAAACATTTACTGACGCTCCGTTTTCACTTGTTCTTGATTTGTAACCAATGTTCCATTTCTAAAATATATTTAGTATATAAGTATAGTAAAGATTATAAAAAAAATTCTCGTTTACATTTTTCTGTCCCCCTACAATTACTCTATTCCTGTTTTACATCGCAATCAGAAAATGGGCAGATTCTATTAAAACAAAGTTAAATATTTTCTGAAAATTAAAAAA
>CABFWO010002081.1:14010-33374 GCA_902155825.1 Timema genevievae | reverse complement strand
CCTCCACCGTGGTTCGGATCCCACGTTAAACTGTAGGTCCTCCATTTCATCTCACAATCACCCTACCATTACACATTAGCGTAAGTGCGTATAACCGGAACGGGTAGTAAGACGCGGTGATGATGATAATAATAATAATAATAATAATAATAATAATTTGTATGAAGTTATTGTTTTCGATGATCCAAATTACTAATGTTCTGAAAGAAATGTTCAAGAAGCTGAGACACGTAAAAATAAGTTTAACCTTTAATGTTGGAACATTTGATTCAGTCAAATTTTCAGTATATGCTAATTTCAGGATTAGAATACCGTGTGGAATGTGCTGACAGTGGTTTTATTCCTAGAGGGTAGGTCACCCACTCTCTTTACATACAAATGAGAGTGCTTTTGATATAAATTATATCTTCATATATATATAATGTTTTATATTTATAAACACAATATAAAATATAAATTGAGAATTAGATATAGTATTGAAAATATGAAAATTATAAATCGTATTGTTTAATATTATAATATAATTTTTCCAATATCCCTTACTACCCGTTCAAGCTATACGCATTTTCATTACGCAAATGAGAATAGGATGAGGTAGGTAGAATGGAAAAACACTATCAATATAATATGTAATATAATTATGTATTTACCTTAAATAGTATGTATATATTTATTGCATATTTGATATTAGTATATATAGATATACATATTCCCATACGCTTATATTAAACACCTCTATAGCTATATTGACCAATAGACGCGGAGTTGGCCACTATTTGTTCCCATTTGGGCACAGCAAGACTGCAAAATTAGATAACTTATGGTGAAGTTCGAAATTATTCGAGTATTAGTTATTTTAAATAGACAACAAATAAATTTAAAATGCCTCAGCACTTTAAACATATAGAACCTATATATTAATAATTCAAAACACGTGAAAAATTTACTAATTTAATCGAAGATAAAAAAAAAAGAGTTGGATATTTTGTTTGTTCGCAGATTCTTGCATATTTTACATGTATAATAACATCAATTAATAAAGATTTATTTGCTTATTTTTTTAGGAAAGGAATTTTGTTTGATTTATATATTTTTTAAATTCGTATTTTGTCAGGAATCAAAACACATAATTAATAAATCCATCTCCACAAACATTAAAATAAAAAACCTAATCAAAAGCTAACGATGGCTGCTGACCGCTATATTTATAGCTAAACTGACCAGTATTTCCATTATCTGTGAACATCAACCAAAACATAACTAAAATAAAACCCATACTTGGCACAATACCGCCACGCACAATGTTTTAAAATATAATCAAAGCATATCCCATTCACTCATTATATTTCTCTATAAAAAACTAACAGGATGCTTGCTATGTTACTCATCATTATATTAAAATATTTGTCTAACTCTGCAGATAATATGTATTGTGTTTGTATTAAATTTAACGAACCAATATTAGCTCATTATTTTAATGGGCACGACCCCAGCTAGCGCAAACAATATCATCACGTCATTAGAAAACAAGGTAGTGATAATTCATCAGGGGTAAAAACTGAGTGTTACAGATTCAAAAGCACGTAAACCCCATACTACGATTGTCACTCACTCCCTGTCCAGAGAAAACCACTGTTTTATGTTAACCACCCTTGTGGCGAAATCGTGTGTGTATAAAAGGGCTGTATATGTCATTAGGGTGTTTTAAGGACTGGGTTTGTGGCATCAGCGAACGTTATTTGGATCTAAGGCCTAGATTAACCAAATGCTCGATAATATATAATATAATCATGTTGCTGTGAATTAAATCCGACCCGATATTTTTTTAGCACTGCTTCTAATACCTTTTCATTTTACACGCATATGTATTCTGGAATTACTTTTTTATTTTGTATAAGCTTATAATGCCCTTTACCCTTCCCTTACAACCACTTTTTTCATGTCGATATGAAAGAGGGGAAAGAAAATTACGAAACTTTTTATCTCAAGAAAAAGAAGAAATCTCGCTGCTATTTCTCAAATATCTTGAAATTTTCTGTTTTAAGCTTATCATAAAATACTGTATTTATTAGAGAAAGGCTGGATATAAAATACTTTTTCTTCAAGCCTTATAGCTCCACAAATTTGTTTAAAAAGTATGTGAAACTTGAATTTGATAATCACACCATTACTGCAAATTAAAGGTTTCAATTTGTTTGACAAAAAATAAGGGGGTGATTCTTATTGGTTTATAAGGGGTTTTATTCAGTTTTTATTACAATATTAAGATACTTACATAATTGGAGTTATTTTTAATTTAGTGTGTTTTTTGTTTTGTTTTTTAGCACCGCGTCTTACTTCTCAGTCGGGTGATACGCTTCTGTACTAATTGCGCTAATGGTTTTAAGGATTAGGGAGGTTATATTTATAGGATGTGTAATAGCATTCGCGTGGAGGGAGAGTGGAAAACTATTTTGGAGAAAGCCTCTCTCAGCACACCCGACCGAGATTCGAGCCTTGATCTCCCCATCATTGACAGTCTAGTCTACTGTGAGAGTAGCATCTTAGACCATGCAGCCACCGAAGTTATTGACAATATTGAGTTTTTTCTTAAATATGGCCTTATTAATATTTAGAATATTCAATGTGACCCTTATAATCCCATAACTGGTAAAAGACGTCAATCTCGTAATAGACTGGACTGCCTTGACCAGAATGTCGGAGTTAGAAACCCGGTCAGATATACTGATGTTTTTTTAAAACGGTTTTCCACTCTCAGCCCACGCCAATACGAGGTGGATTTTCTCTGTTTTCTGAATTCATCCTTCATCATCCCTGACAAATAAAATGTAATTAATACATATTCGTATAATATGATTGTAGCGAGATGTGGGGATCTTTTTAAAAAATTTATAATTATATTAATAAAATATTAGGTTGAATTTTCTGAGAGCAATTGAACCCCTAAACCACCTTGGTGCGGCATTATTTGATTGAGACTTTAATTACCACACCCTACCAAGCTGCAACGCATGAACTAAAAAACAAATTTGCTCACAGTCAAACACTTGCAACAAACTTGTGAAGCCTATGTGGAGAGCTCGTAGCTATTTTGTGAAGCGGGTTTCATCTTAACTTGACGCACCTAAGAAGTCTAAGCACTATCACACTTAGACACCAATGTACGAAATAGAAAGAGAGGGAAGAAAATGAGTAGTTCACCCTGAGAGGTATCTTGTTTGTATACTGATAGCACTTACCCTCTTCTTCTGACGGGTTTACACACTCACTTTAATATTTGATCCTTGAAAACATTGACTTGCTTTTTAAATTTACCTTTTCTTTGTTTCCTATTCTAGATAGACATTTTCTACCACAGACTTTTTTAATCTACATCCTGGAAGGAGGACTCCTACAGGACATTTTCATGAATAAACCAAATAGATAAAGTCTCATTTTAATAGCAAGAGCCTTATCTGAAACGTAGAAAATTTACTAGATTTATTTTCAAGTCTTCGTGAATCAGATCTGCAGCTGTCTCTTTTGATAGATATTTTTCAAATACCTATAAAGTAGCATAAATAATATATATTTTGTTTTGGTCGCGAAAAAAAAAGTGTTTTTATTTTTCTAAAAGGCCAATTAGATGCCAATTGGACAGATTCTGAAAATAAGAAACTTGAGGGGAACAGGAAAAAAAAGATTCGAGTTTTTTTTGTTAAATGTTTTAAAAGTGAGGTATCGGCAAACTGCGCAGTGTATGGTTCTAATAATCATCCACAAAAATATAAATACACATAAATACAATATTTATTTTGTTACAAAGGATGAAATAAGAGCAAATTCAATTAAAAACATACAAGATATTATTTTTTATTAATTTGATTTACTAACAAAAAAGTGCAATATATAGTATATTTGTAAATAAATTGTGTATAGAGAAATTATGGTCGGTTAGTAATTTAGGCTAATATTTAAATTATTAAAAACCTAAAGTTTTGAGGAAATGATTAATATTATTTCTAAGACACGACATTAAATAAAAGTTGAACAGAAAAGTTGGAATCAAGATGTTTTGAAAAAAGATGGCTCCTTCATACCGGCCACGAGTAATAAACAAGCATTTTAATCCTGTAGATTGTATGTAGCTCATCATTAATTACTTAGATTATGGTCGAGGAAAATATTGTTGTGTTTACTTTTAGGCTCAGAATTCTGTCAACAACGGTGACAAAGAGTACATAAAAAAAGAAGCAATTCTAACTTGCAGTTTTAAAGTTATGAGACAGCAAAGTTGCCGCAATAAAATCTTCTAGATTCAAATAGCGTCAGTGAAAACTCATCAAGCAAGGAAACGTGTAGTTTTTACTGAAAATAAAAGAAAACAAAATTTAAGATGGAAACCAAACATACATTGATATCTCTGTGCAGTCCAATTTTCATAGGAAAAGCCTTTTTTTATATATAAATACTTACATACAGACCTACAGTATTTTTTCAGACAAAATTGATATAATTTTAATTTTCATTGTGTTAATCACGGGAATTGATCATATCTATAAAAACAAAAGGGCATGTAGATAATATAACCTGACATGAAAATATGAAAAAAATTAGAGTTAGTAACTTTCTATGAAAATTGGACCGTATGTGTGCATATAGTGCATAAAACATCATCAGCATATTTCTAAAAGATAGTACATACACTCCATTTACCCTAAATCTCAGCAGTCACACTTTGACGGATTACACTATGGCCCTATCATATGGGCTACGCCATAGTGGAACAATGAAAGGTGAGCTTGTTACCTTTCAGGCTAAATAAAGGTTACGTCAAGAAAGTGGTGATGAATGGATGGACTGTATCTTCTAGAGAGGAAAAACTTACCCAGACAAACAGTTTGCTAAATAAAAATCACATCCTCCACAGCAAAGCAAATCAACTTTGAAACACTACACATTGTGACGTTATTAAAGGCAGAAGTTTCGTGGCTTCAAGATTTTTTAATTCTTTATTATCATTATTATTATTAGGTGTTCTGTCTTACGGCAGGTCAATTCAGTTTGTCAGTGACCCTAGACAGCCAATACGCCCTGTCCTCTGCCTCCTCCTTCAGCTCCAAGAATTTTCTTCTTTCCTTCAAGTCATCCAATATTTAATACTTCCTTCTGCCTCCAAAATTTAATTCCCCTTTCTGCCTATCATTTTTAATGTGGATTTAATTCTTCACTCAAATAAAGAGAATAAAACAAAACAAAAGGTAGAAACAAATTATGGTTGCGTGAGCAATGATAGCGTAGCACAATGTCTATAGTTGGTAAAACTGTCGAGGCGTTGAAGAAACTTGAAGAAGTTTGTAAATGTTAATGGTTTGAACGTCCCCACCTTAACATATTTTTTTAAATCAGTAGTAGTACCGCTTTTCCCCGTACAAACAACAGACATTACCTTGGTCAAGAGGTAATTACTGGCCTCGTGTTTACTAGGGTGCCACCTTCCCCTGCCCCCCCCACCCCCGAGAGTTCTTTACGCCCACCTAGCCCTCTGCTCCTATATCACAGCCGGCCACCGACGGCGTTGTTTTCGGACACTGATGACAGGGCCCCCACATGCCACGCCAAAACTGGGGAGTTGATCAAACGGACCGGACATTGAACTTTAAATGTGTTTTTTGGTTAACTGTACACTTGAGAGCAGGATTTAGGTTGTATTTCACTGGCTTATAATTAAACCCACGTGGCTAATTTTAGTTCTCTTTTTACCGGCATTCACAGTTTGTTCAACAAGTACGTAAATCATTTACACTCGAAGTATTTTCAAATTAGGTACAATTATTAAGGTAAAATAGGTATAATCATATTTTTTTACCACCACGTCTTACTAACCGTTCGTGTTATACGTTTAGTGAATAGGAAGGTAATTTTAAGAGGAAGTGTATTTGAATTTACGTGGAAAGAGAGATTGGAAAGCCATTTTGGAAAAATACTCTCAGTACACCTGACCGGGATTTGAACCTCGATCTCCCCATCATCGGCGGTCTAGTCTACTGCAAGAGTAGCACGTTAGACCACGCGATTAAATTGTTAGCCAACAGTCGATACCTCTAACAGGTAGCAGACGACATTGTTTGAAAATTGAAAATAAATAAATACATAATCTTTGTATAACACTACAGGTATATAGCTAGAACACAATAGGGAGGAAATTAAGGAAAAAGAAGATCCAGTGATAATAATTTGTTTTAATTAGTGTAATTAGTACATAAGCGTATAGCCCGAATGGCTAGGCCTAGTAAGACAGGGTACTAAGATGAAAAAAATTACAATTCATACTGGTAGTGAAGTGAAGTTAAGTCCATAGTATAATACGAATAAATAAAAAATAAAACTTTTTTAAAAATTATTAGGAAAATTTGAATTCTCCTGTCAGTGCCACATGTCACATAATTCAATGACTGTTTGGATAGGAACTAGAACACAAAGTGACTCCCCAAAAATAAATACATATATCATTTACTCCCATGTAATTAAAAATACTAATAAAATCTCGACGTTTTTATGCGAGTTTCAAGGCAACGTTGAATATTTGGCGTACTCGTATACCACATCTAATTGAATATATGGTCCTTTAACTCTCTGTGACAATCAATTTATCCGTCCCGAATTCACCCGACTCTCAGGCCGAGGGGAGAGGGGTAAGGGCGTAATGTATTTTGGAGACTTTGCATTATCTGGCACTGAACTCAACGATGGTCCGGAAAAAAAAATCAAGTGAAAAGTAAAATACGCTAATTAAATTTATTGAATTACAGTCGTTCTTCCTAAGATTATACGTGGAAATATATGTTTAGAATAAAATACACGGATGCATTCACTTATTCATGATAACACAATTATCTAGGGACATATTATTTTAGCACGGCATCTTACTACCCGTTCGGGTTATATGCTTATGTACGAATTACTCTAATGGTTTTAGGGATTAGGAAGGCTATAACTTATAGCTACAGGAGCTGTAGCCCCATTTGCGTGGGGGAGAGAGGAAATCCATTTAGGAAAAAACACCCTCAGTACACCCGACCGATATTCGAAACTCGATCTCCCCATGATCGGCAGTCTAGTCCACTGCGAGAGTAGCGCGTTAGACTATGCGGCCACCGAAGGGGATAATCGTCACAATCATATGTGTATATAATGCGAAGCTTTGAAATGTTGTGATCAAAATTTAAGGTAACATTACCTTCGTTTCTACTTCTACACTGACAATAAATCTTTAGGATCTTTGAAACTTTTCAAAGGAAAAAGAAAAGTAAGATATATTGTTAAATATTCAAAATACATCACTAAATATGACAAATTTCAACACAATAGGATCATTTCTATAATATCTAATAAAGAAGTATTTTAAACCCGATCGTTAATTAAATGACATTGATAGCGTAATCATAGATAAATAATACCTTTCCCGGCAAAATTGGTAAACTCTTTCTCACTAACTCGTAGAAGTATGTGCGGAAATACACGGGAAACTACTGTCCTTACATGACTTCCCTAGTACATGTGCTTTCTTCCAGGTAGTGTGAGCGGGCGACACTAACCAGCTAGAGGGCTGAATGAGGTAGCCGCCCTACATGACTAACCTCTGGGTTGTAGGCTCAAATAAAAAAAACACAAAGGCTATTTACTTTTATATTTATATATTAGCACTTTTAATAACAAGGTGTTTAAACACTTAATATCAGAGGTAAGGCTCATGATAGTTAATATGTTCACAGTAAGAAATATGTATGTATTTTCATTGATTGACCTACTTCATAATGTCTCATTGAAAAGGTTGTGTAGTATTGATAAATAATAAGCTAAAGTTGATGATATTGTAGATATTGATTCTGTGAAGATAACTTACTATGAAAACATTAAGCCTTTCATTGTATGTATAGAATTTATGAGATGTGTAATTTAACTTGCGTCAAAGCAAACACTGTAAATCAAAAACACATTAGGTCCGAGGTTTAAAGTTTTTCCCATTTATTGATGGGAAAGTGTTTTGATAGTTCTGTCAAGATTTAACTTTACGTTAACTTTACAGGTAAATGAATATCAATATTAGTTTTATGTTTATGGTCTGAATTATTCATAAAAGATAGTTTACATGGAGAGAGACTTAACATTTTAATGGAGACCGTAGATTGACTCCAATATGCATTTATATAATTCATCGGGTGTTAAGGGGATTATATCGTCGCTTGGAAAGTGACTCTTTGAATAAGAGAATTAAAGTGCTTAATGTTACAGTTATTTCCGTTTTAGAGTATACAGCATGCATTTCAAGCCTCTAAACATAATTTAATATTTTGTTTGAAATAAGACTTCTTGGAATAATGGGGATTAAAGCGCGTTTGGACTTAATATTTTAGAAGCATTCATCTGTAAACCAATAATACTAATTTTTAAAAGTAACCAGCCCCATAGTGTTGTGGTCAGTGCTCTTGTCTACGAGTCTAGGGGTCCCGGGTTCGATTCCCGGCTGGTACCTTGGGTATTTTCCCTAAGAGAGAGCTAGATCAACGGTCGCCAAGCGCTTCTACTGGTTCCACACTCTCAAACTCACTCTCTCTCTCAAACTCACTCTCTCTCTCATACTCACTCTCTCTCTCAAACTCACTCTCTCTCTCATACTCACGTTTCCCATCATCTCATCTCATTTTCAAGATAAAGACAGTATTAAAATAATTAGGGAAACTGAACGTTAAAACTATTTTTCATCAATGTGGCTTAGTTAAATTTATTTTTTGCATCTAGCACCGCGTCATACTACCCTTTACGTTTATTGTCTTATATACTAATTACGATGTTAGTTTCAGGTATTAGAAAGGTTATAATTAAATTAATTATACCCCCACTTGGGAGGTGAAAGAGAGGAAAACAATTTTGTAAAAACCCCCCTTAGCACACCCGAACGAGATTCGAACCTTGATCTACCCGTAATCGGCAGTCTAGTCTACTGTGAGAGTAGTGCGTTAGACAATGCGGCCACCGAAGCCGGTATCCTTAATTTTTGAAATTAGAAAAATTTATTAAATGAATAATCAAATATACTAGTATATAAAATGATCAGATTTTCCGTAGCTAATAATTTATCTGGTATGGACACGCCAAGACCTTAGGGAATGTAGAATTTTAAAAACTTTCAAATGCGTTCTGAATTGAATTTAAAATTTCACTTTTTTTTTATAATGAAACAAATTTTTTCTCTCTTGACTTTTTTTTAATATGCACTGTGGGAGACATTCCATAGTATGTTGATAGTTATCTAAGAAAATTTAAGGTATTTATTGATGTTTATTGATATATTTCTAATAAATTACTAAAACCTTTAATAAATATTATAGGGTTAATTATATAGCCATAAAAATGATTGCAGATGGCTCCCAATATTATAATATATTTTTGAACAAAAGTTTGTTTGTAAAGAGAGAACAAATTGGAGTCCCATCTGTTGGAGGGGTGTAGTCCCCTCCCCCTCCTAGAGAGAAAATTTCAGGAATTTAAGATTTTGGGAGGGAATTTTTATAGAATCTGAATATAATCCTGAGCTAATTATAAGAGTTTCAAGAGCCAATTATCGCAAAGAAAAAAAGTTTCTGAAAAAATAACAAAAATGTATTTATAGATGAGCCCATTGAACAGAACAAAATGAAAAGGAAGCTGTTAAAGAGGGAACTGGAGGAAATATATATTTTATCATTTTTATCTGTTAACTTGGATGTTGATGGGTCAAAGTTGTCAGTAGCAACCACAAATACTGTACTATTTTTTCATAACAGAACAAAATATATTGCAAAGTGATAAGGGGGTTAGAGCCCCCCTTATTGCCCACTTATGATAGCCCATGCATGTTTTACCAACGATTTTTTTTATAATTCAAAACTCTCTTGAACACACAAAGTGCTATAAATAATTAATTATATACCATTTAATTCTGAAAGTATAATAGTTTCAAACTTATTCACGAGATAAATAAAATAAATTTCATATTGGCTTCTTTTATGGCTCAAAATTAGTTGCAAGAGGCTTGTACGATTCTTGTAGACCAACAAAGCTTTCACTTTTCTTTTTTTTATATAAACAGGGTGTTAGGAAACTCATAGCCCTAACTGCACATATAGCTTGTTTGAACCAAAAATAATACAAAATCCCTATACACTTAAATCCGGAAAACTATGGTAATACCATTAAATTGTGTCCACAATTTCGGCGTACAGCGATGGGAGAACAAAGCTGTTCAAGCATGCGTGTACAACAGGTTGCATAGCAGATAGGCGCGCGGTACTACACACCTCGACATCTTGGAGCGCGGTGGCAGAACATACCACAATTAATAGTAAACAACACACCAGTCCATCTAGAAATGGGAATACGTTCTGAGGGTTATTATTAACGGTCCTACATCACATAAAGTGTTTGCCAGTATTACATGTGCAGTGTCACGTGCCTAACTACTATGCAACCGGTTGTACACGCATGCTTGAAAAGCCAAACAAGCTACAGTAGCCCCATGGCTTCTTTGGTGCTGACTGACAGCTCACAGCTGACTTCTGACAGTCAACATTTAGGTATATACCTAAATTTTGACTGTCAGAAGTGACAGCTGATAAACACATGTTTTTGCAGATCATATGGTTCGGCGTAGGGATACATAATTTGGTCTGGTAACTTTTCAAAGCCGTCAGCTGTCAGCTGTGAGCTGTCAGTCAGCACCAAAGAAGTCATGGGGCTACTGTATATATGTGCAGTTTGAGCTGTGAGTTTCCGATCAACCTGTATACAGAAGCGAGGCTTGTATGATTCTTGTTAACTATCAAAGCTTTCACCCTTCTTTTATATATTTATCTATAGGAGCACGTAACAGAAATAAAATTAAGCAACGAAGAGAGTTTGGAACAAACACCGTCCTACCGGCGGGAGTTTCATTGTACCGACTGGAACGCGCGTTCTTTAACCGCTGATATTGTGTGTACCTAACCTCAACATACGCGCAGTCGTTCAAAAGGTTGCCGTGTGTGCTAAACAAATTAGCTCATCGAACCTGTTCTCCTCTGTCTAAATGCCGCCATTACTCGGACGACAGGCGGCTCAATCGAATAACGATGTAAGCGCCGGAATGAACTTACCTGTGTTTTATTTTTTTATTTTAATTAACAAATCCCTCCTTTAATCCTTAACGTTCAGGTGGGATGGATAGGTTCACGAATAAAGATATCTGATTTTACAATTTTTTTATAAAAAACTTTTGGGCCTAAGTAAATAAAATACTGTTTCAGTAGATAAGTTAAATTTAATTTTCTTCATAGTAATGTGATCTCAAAACTAAACAAAATTACACCCGCGTCTTAATACCTGTTCAGGTTACACGAATTTATATTAATAATTACTCCAATGATGAAGGAAGCATTTTAAAGTTATTCTACATGCATTGGTGTGAAAGGATATTGGGAAACCGTTAAGGGAAAAAAAATCTCAGTAGACTCAGCCGGGGTTTGAACCCCAAACTTCCCGTTATCAGCTGGCCACTCTAATACAAGATGATTCACTCGGGACTGAACAATCATTATGTGGAATATTAGATGAGCGTGGGTGGAGGGCACTTCCAGCAACTTCTTAGAGATATTCCTTCTTGTCATGGACCAAGGTATGTTTTACATTATTCAAATGTGACTTTCCAATCATAAGTTAATTTTAAAAAAAAAGTATTATGTCCCGAATTAATCACTCTATATAAGAGAGACACCTTAGACCATTCGGTCATTGAAGCGGGTATCACAACTGTTAAAGAACTTTAGAAATCAGCATATTATGCAGAAGAAAACTAAACTAAACTGAAGCAATATTTAATTAATATTAGCCAAAAATTATTTTGCAAAAACCGCTAAAATACGGACATAGCCTGCCTTAAGTAAGTAGGTCGAAATATCAGTATCTTATATTCTGGCTTACCGATAACTTGGGGACGTTGGCATTACATAACTTTATTATGGTGGGATAGAATGGGACGCAGGGAAAGACCAAATTTTTGCAGTTTTTATAGCAAAACATTCTTTTTGCCAAAATAAGTAAAATATTTCTCCAGTGGAAACACATAGTTTAATTTTCTTCACACGGCTATATCAACAGTTCTTAAATATATAATGAAAATGAGCATAACACTGTTAGATGATAAACTTTTTAAATGAAGATAAAAAGTTGTCATTAAATTCCAAGACATCCTTGATACATATTCAAGAAATTTTGAGTTAACCATGTGTAGAAAATTAAATTCTATGTTTGTACCGGAGCAATAATTTATTTATTTTGGCCAAAACATTTTTTATATAAAAACTGCACATTCCCTTACATTCCACCTCAAGGCTACTAGTGTATATAGTAATAGTTATAGCAGCCTTAAAACTAGTAGGCAGTGATAAGGGTGTTACTAGCTAACTTGATCAACTAAGTTTTCTATACAATCTACTACAGAAGTTATCTCCTTTCAATGTTTGATGAGTCATGAAGTTGGAAACTTTTAAAGGGTAGGGATCGACAGAGGGGAAATTTAAAAATTGTCTGTACAAGTCTGCAGTAAAGAACTTTCATCGTCGAAGGTACTGCGGTACAAAGTAATTCTAGAATTTACCAACTCTAGATTTAGACTCTCCGAAATTCCCAAAATTGAGGGGGGAGGGGGGTTTATGTCCCTGGATATGTCTTATTCTATGTAACGTGAAAATTTATAATTACAACTTGAAAACAAAGCCAGGGAATCGAACCAGGTACTCTAGTATCAAGCATAAAGTAGCATTCATGCTATCTACTTCTTAATTAACTATACTAAAGCTATTGTTTGTATAAACTATTATATTACTTATTATTTTACTTTGAATTAAGATGAAGAGGGAATGGCCCATTTTTTATTTTAGAAGGTTTTAAAAATGATGTCAAATTTTAAGATGTATTTCCTACATTACTCCTAAATGTGTGACCATTAGAATAAATAATATCGAAATTACTATAAACCATTTTCTGTTTTTGTACAAATTTTTTTTAAACATTCCAATAAATTAAATTTATAAGTACAGTAAAATAGATAATTTGATGGCAAGTTATTATTTTTGTTTAAAATGATTTAGTTTATGTTTTAATTTTTTAAATACCACACTTTTAAAATTATTAGGCTATGCATTTTATAACACTCACATTATAATGTGCTAGTCATATTTAGTTTTATGTTTAAAATTAGTATATTTACTGTTCAAATATAAGCCATCATGCAATATGCACAGATTAGTGTACAAAGCTACTTCTTTCTGCATGTGATGTAATGAAAAAAATATTGATATGGTTATAAGTATTTATATTACTTAATACATATTTTAAGAGTATTTAGTACTTGGTCAGTCAATAAGCAGAAGCAAAATTATCAAGTTTTTTCAGGTGTTGCAATTATTCAACGTTTAAAAAAAGTTGACCGTAAACTTCATGAAATTATTTTTAACCATAAATCAGGCACATACGTTGAATATATGTTTATACTTAATTTAAACCATTCTGATACAATCTTAAACTGGCATTTGCTAAATCAACACACTGTCGTGTGATTCATTCGTGTTTAAATTCTTGCATTCATATGAAATGTGGAGAAGACTAGAGAAGATCAGGTGGACAGAGAGGGGGACAAATGAACAAGTCCTAAGAAGAGTGGGTGAGAAGATCAGGTGGACAGACAGGGGGACAAATGAACAAGTCCTAAGAAGAGTGGTGAGAAGATCAGGTGGACAGACAGGGGGACAAATGAACAAGTCCTAAGAAGA
Organism: Timema genevievae; assembly: GCA_902155825.1. Classification (NCBI taxonomy): domain Eukaryota; kingdom Metazoa; phylum Arthropoda; class Insecta; order Phasmatodea; family Timematidae; genus Timema; species Timema genevievae. The sequence continues at coordinate 19,548 of CABFWO010002081.1, read as the reverse complement.
GTGGGTGAGAAGATCAGGTGGACAGACAGGGAGACAAATGAACAAGTCCTAGGAAGAGTGGGTGGGAAGAGAACTATTTTGGATGTGATCCTTCGGTACAAAGCAAACTGGATCAGACATATCCTTAGGAGGAACTGTCTTCTGTACGACTTCATAGAAGGAAAAGTTGAGGGAAAGAGGAGCTTAGGAAGTAGGAGGACTCAAATATTGGATGACTTGAGGGAAAGAAGAAAATTCTGGGATCTGAAGGAGGAGTCAGAGGAAAGGGTGCGTTGTCGGTCTAAGTTCACTGACAAAAGGAAAGGAACTGTCGTAAGACAGAACACCCAATAATAATAATAATAATAATAATAAATAAATAAATAAAATAGAACGTTCATTTGTGGGCTTATGTGTTTGTGGGTTTGTGTGTTTTTAGTTTTGTGGGTCTATAGATGCATGAACCCTAAACCCAAGAAACCTAGAATGCTAAAACTTGATATATGTATTTAGGGGAACCAAAGGGTGTGTACCCCAGGAATGTTTTAATTTTGTGTTTACATCTATTGTGAGACTTATGCCTTAATCAACCAGAATAATAATAATTTTCTATCAACATAATTTGTTTAGTGCAGTATAAAAAAAATTCTATAAAACCTAAACAATATCTTAAAGAATAAATAAAAATCACATGAGATTAAATACACTCACTTGTTTTAATAGTTTCGTATTAACATAAGTAAATATAAGGTGAATAAAAAACTGTATGAATAACGCTTAAAATCTATATTTGATTTGATATTATATTTCCAGATAGATATTCAGACAAATACATTACTTCCCCAATTAAAAGGCATTTAAATTCTCCAAAATAAAGAAGGACATAATTAACTCCAAGACACCCTTGACAGATATTCAAGAACAGTTGAGGTCACTCTGGGTGTAAAATTAAACCATGTGTTTCTACTCGAGAAATATTTGTTTTTATTTTAACCAAAAAATATGTTTTCACATGAAAATTGCAAAAAACACTGGCTTTTTTCTTTTCGCGTCCCGTTCAACCTCATCTTAAGACAATTTCACATAAACATAGTTCTAAAAAAAATCACTTGGTTTTAAAGTTGTTAAAGATTTCCCTCAAAGATGGATTGGTCGCGAGGGATCTATCGAAGAATCCACTGGATCACGTGGTCTGGCGACATTTAGAGTCCATTAAAACAACTCCTGTGCCTCTTGTTGAGGATTCAAGAGAGCTTATCGTTAATGGATGTGAGTAAATACGTTACACCTCAATGGTATTCAACAGAGTACGACAAAGCATGCATCGAAGCAGAGGACACCATTTTGAACAGTTTTTTTGTAACAAAATATTCTGTCTTGTGTTTTTGTCCGTCTCTGTTAAACTTTTTCTTGTTTACTTGTGTTATTTCTTCTGTTATTATTAACACCGCGTCTTACTACCCGTTCGGGTTATACGCACTTACGCTAACGTGTAATGGTAGGGTGATTGTGAGGTGAAATGGAGGACCTACAGTTTAACGTGGGATCCGAACCACGGTGGGAGGCCTGGCATTCCACACATTCACAAGTTGTGATTAATACACGTCTTGTCAGAGGTGAAGGAAGGGTTTGGCAATCAGATAAATCTGTGCCGGGGCCGAGAATTGAGCCCCGGACCCCCAGTACAGAGGTCCAACACCTTACCCCTAGACCACCAGGTCACCCTATTTCTTCTGGGGGATTGCCTATTAATTAAACAACGAAATCTCTCCTACCATTAAACTAAGCGTTCCTAGACCCAAGTTTACACGGGATTTTCTTAGTATTTATATTAGAACCAAACTTTTCTAAAACTAACAATATCCACCTTGTTAGGAGCGTGTTTTTTTCCCTGGGTTAACGGATTGACTTGTATTATTGTACCACTGAGTTCTTCCAAAAACTAATCCCGGGCGCATTTTTATCCGCTCACCTGTAACAAAGTAGCCAGCAGCTCGTGAAGTCAAAAGGCGGTAGGAATAAATGGCGCCAACCCATAATTCCTTCAACGGCATTCCACTTTTCTCCACCCTTCTAACAAATTATTAGCGGTAATGAAAAGAAAGAACAGATTTATAACTTGATGATTAAAAAAGATTTATTTTCGTTATGAGCTTAATATATCTTTGCCAATTTTTTTTTGTATTCCCTCACGCATTCTCTTTTTAAGTTTAAAAATTCTTCAAAAACATTCCTTCTGGCCACATTTTTTCATGACGTGAAATGATTTATTTATTTATTTGATGTTTTAATTCAAAGTAGATTAAAGCTTATATATCGCTTTTTAAAAATATATTATCCTCGTTAATATAGGCCTACACTTTTAATAGATATTATCTGTTTCTATTAGTTCTAATATAATTTTGTTATATTCACATTTATAATTGTTAATTTTACAACCCTTTTCTTTGTACAGAGACGTAAGTATCGTTTTGTCTTTTTAAGCCCGACTTCTGCTCAGGTGACTGAGGGAGTGTTTCCAAAATTGTTTCTCAATCTTCCTCCCTGTGAATGCAGATACATTTCACTTAAATTCTGCCCTCCTTATATTTACTTTATATATATGTATATATCAGGGCTATCACACGCCCTCTTTTTGAGACATAAAATACATGGCCGAATGAATTTTTTTATAGATGGAAAATTGTCCAGTTTTTTTAACACCACGTCTTACTACCCGTTCGATTTATACCCTTATGTACTAATTACGCTGATGGATTTAGGGATTATGGAGGTTATATTTAGAGGAAGTGTACCCGAATTTGCTTGGAGGGAGAGTGGATAATCTTATTTTTAAACCACCTTCAGTACACCAGACCGAGATTCGAACCTCGATCTCCCCCTCATCAGCAGTCTAGACTACTGCAATAGTAGCTCCCTAGACCATGCGGCCACCAAAGTGAGTTCCGGGTTTTTGACCAGTGATGTAGCCAAGAAAAAAATCATATCAGTGATTAGATAATATTTAAGATCAAATTGTTCTATTATTTGATTAGTATAAAAAGGACGTCAATGTCTATAGGTAAACCTGGTAGTATTTTTTGGATTAAAAGGCCACAGCGTGAATGCAAATTTACGGAAGAGCTTCAGAAAAAACATTGGTGTCCATTGAATGGACTAGATCACCGATGACAGTGAGGTCGGGGTTGGAATACCAGTCAGGTGTACTAGGAATGGTTTTTCCCAAATAGTTTTCTACTCTACCTCAACGCGAATGTGGGTATACTTCCTATGTACATAGCCTTCCAAATCCCTAAAACCATTAGTTTAATTAGCACCAGAACAGTTAGTAAGACGCGGTGTAAAAAAATAAAGAAAAGTTAATCTCTTTTGAAGTATATTTTTATAATGAGGATATCTAGGTACTCTATAACTCCGCAGAGCTAAATAAAGGCGGTAGGGCCTGCATTATGTTGTGAACCCTTTTATTTTTTATTTTATTTTCACCCCAGAAAGTCCTCCATAGCTCGACTAACAATGTGTGCGGTCAGCCCTTGTCTGCATTCATCATGCTTCGTTTTAATTATCAGCAAGAAGATTAGCACAATTACGTGCATCTGTGTTTCATGGTTCGCGCGCACACACACACACACACACACACACACACACACACACACGCACACACACACACTCGACTGTTCTTTACTCCACCCGAAATAATTGCCTCTAGAGACACATATATAGGTTTTCGTTTGGTATGAGCTGTGACTCGCATCGGTGAGCACGCAGACCAAACGTCAGTCTCATCAAGTCTAGTTCCCCATTGTCGGGAAAGTCAGTGGTTTTAATTCAGGCTGGGTGTGCCAAAGATGATTCCCCCCCCCTCCAGTATCGCGATTTAAAAAAATGCGTCAAGCTCGGGGGAATGTAGGTACATTTAATACTTACACAAACTCCTCATACAAATATCCTTAAATTAAATCGTGAACTAATATGGAATCATCTCGGTGGCGGCATGGTTTAAGGCATCACTCTCGCAGTATATTGGACTGACGGGGAGATCAAGGTTCGAATCTCGATCGGGTGTACTAAGGGTGGTTTTCCCCCCAAAAAGGTTTTCCACTCTCCTTCCACGCAAATTTAGGTACACTTCCTGTATATATATATATATATATATGGCGACGCGATAAAAGTTCAGTGTTTCTGCAGTTTTCATTGTAAAACTTTTTTTTGGCCGAAATGAATCAAATATTGCTCCAGTAGAAACATAAAATATAATTTTCTTCACATGTTTGCCTCAAAATTTCTCGAATATTTGTCAAAGGTGTTCTGAAATTTAATGACAACTTTTTTCTTCATCTAAAAACGTATTTAGGTAATACCACCAGGCTCGTTAAAGATATTCAACAACTGTTGATACCACCAGGTGAAGAAAATTAAACTCTATGTTTGTACTGGAGTAATATTTTAATTAGTTTGTCCTAAAAGATGTATTGCCATAAAAAACTGCAAAAACACTGGCCTTTTTCTCCCGTCCCCTTCCACCCCACCTTAAGAGCCCCAACACTGTTCCTGACGGGCCGTCTGTCTGTCCATACTGTACGTTGGATAGAAATGATCGTGGTTGCACCTGTGGCCCTCTCGACCAGTCCCGGGTGCGGTGGAGGTTTTGGGACACAGCCAAATTGTCCCAAGATTAACTCACTCAACCTACGCGAATACTTCACTTGAAACAATGGACCTGACCCCATTTAACTGGCTGACGAATTAACATCCTGGTTTTTTTTATAGACGGCGTGCATTTCCTACCTTAGTCTTGCACGACGAAAATAAACACATATACTACCAACAGCTCTAAATCTTTCATTACATAAATAACATTTATAATTGGAGTCTTTTATTCATTTTTCATTTATTTGAATTATTTAACGTGCACTTTATGAACCCGACCGATTATATCAGCAAACGACTTAAAAAAACAGACACAACATCCAACCCCCATTTCATCACTGTGAAAGAATATAACCACATTTCACCTAATGATAAATTATTTGGCCATGCCAAGAATCGAGCCTGGTACCCTTATCTCAGTAGACAGACACGCTAACGACTTATCTAAAATATCGGACACAAGCCACCAAGAGTTAGAGTTTAATTGATAAAATAACAAATCAATACTTTCACCCTTTTATCACCCCCTGGGAACGAACTTAAGTCCCTAGGATGGTGTTTGGAAACCCTAACCACTACAATACTAGGAAAGATATAATGTTAATCTTACATTTCTATATAGAATAAGTATCGCATAGATAAGAGATACTTTCCGATAGATGTTTCGAGAACTCAACTGTTTATTTCAGTAAATAAATATTGATATTTCTTCGCAATATAAACAAGATCGAGGCTGTTCTCTTGTTATTCTGATTCTTGTGAAGTCCAGGTTGATCTTTACTAGAGAACAACTCCGCCAAAGCTGGTGTAAATGATTGTTTCTGACCTTTTGGAGTCCTGTTCGTTAGCTTTCGGCGCCGCCACCATTGTGAAACTTCCACCATATTCTTTTCTGTTCTCCCTTTACTC